>VWZI01003782.1:143556-155382 GCA_013396835.1 Psilopogon haemacephalus | reverse complement strand
CCCCCCCCCCCCTGCAGTAGTGGATGCCATTCAGGCAAAAGCATCCTGGTTTTGGTGCTATCACCCTGCCCAACTGACACTTCAAATAGAGGCCAGGATAATTGGAGCACTTGGAGAAGAATCAAGCACGACCAAAGGAGTCTCTTTGGGCTCCTGCAGTTTCTCAGAGTATTTTATTTCCCCCCCAACACACCTAAAAGCCAGCAGGCTGCAAGTGCTCTCCCTCCCCAGGCTTGCTCTGCACAGCGTTGCTCTACACCAGCTTACTCACTTGGAAGAGTACTACAACAACAACAACAACAACATGCCACCAGAATTCCTTTGCCAAGAATGCCAGCAAAATGCCAGCCAAATTCCTTTGCCCAGCACGCCAGCCAAAATTTGTTGTCCAGCCACTGAGAAGACACCAGGAGAGGGAACTGCAAAGCTCCTTGGGCAACATGGACATGACAACACCACCAGCACACTGCACTGGGTGCACCTGCACAAGCTGGCCTAGGAAGCTCAAGTAATCCTGTCAGCTGCAGGCAAGCTGTTATGGAGATCAGGGACAAGTCTGCACTGTCAAATCATCCCCACTGCAGAGCAACATCAGCTCTATCCACTCAGATCATCCCCACTGCAGAGCAACATCAGCTCTATCCACTCAGATCATCCCCACTGCAGAGCAACATCAGCTCTATCCACTCAGATCATCCCCACTGCAAAGCAACATCAGCTCTATCCACTCAGATCATCCCCACTGCAAAGCAACATCAGCTCTATCCACTCAGATCATCCCCACTGCAGAGCAAGATCAGCTCTATCCACTCAGATCATCCCCACTGCAGAGCACCATCAGCTCTATCCACTCAGATCATCCCCACTGCAGAGCACCATCAGCTCTATCCACTCAGATCATCCCCACTGCAGAGCAACATCAGCTCTATCCACTCAGATCATCCCCACTGCAGAGCACCATCAGCTCTGTCCAGTCTGATCATCCCCACAGCAAAGCAACATCAGCTCTATCCAGCCAGATCATCCCCACTGCAAAGAAACATCAGCTCTATCCAGCCAGATCATCCCCACAGCAGAGCAACACCACCCTGGAGTGAATCCACCTCCGCTGCAAGCTGAGGAAACCCAAGCATGGCAAACAGCACATCCCTGTTCATGCTCCCTTCCAACCCTGACTAATTCTATGATTCTATGACTCCCTGCACCTCTTCTCTCACCAACATGCCCTCAGAGAGACCTGTATGGAACAAGGATGAGCTGTCAGCCCAGTTCAGCAGCTGAGGGAAGCTGTGGCACAGGGTGGAACTGTGGAGGACCTTAAGGAGCATCCTGCTGAACCCGGGGCACAGGGGCCGTCTCCTGCTCTCCAGCAGCCCCAAGACATGACACAGCTCATCAGCATCAGCTCGTGGATATGGGGATTAACTGGGTCCAAAAAAAACCAAAAACATCTCTTTGGACAAGCCCAGCAGAGCTGCTGAGAGTTACACCCCACCCACGGAGGTGTGAAGCAAAGCAGCCTGAAGCACCCCAGCCCCAGGCTGCAGTTACGCTCGGTGACATCTTCCCAACGAACGCCTCGCCTTGATTAAAAAGACCTTTGGAAGCTGTGGAATCACAGACACGTCTGGGAAAGACATTAAAGCTCACCAAGTCTAACCCTTTACCCAGCACTGCCAGGTCACCACCAAACCATGTCCCTCAGCACCACATCTCTGCAGCTTTCAAGCCCCTCCAGCCCCTGGGCAGGCTGGGCCAGGCATTGACAACCCTGAAGGGGAAGAAATTGTTCCTAGAATCCAAGTTGTGCTACTGGAGTTAATAAAGGAAACCCTCAGCCATTTTTTTATTTCCTCTAAGCCCTGTTAGTTGTGAGGTTATTTAATTCTGGGGACCTTTGTCAAGGGCCTGATGTGTTAATGTCAACTGTGAGAAGCATCCCAGAAGGGCAGAGGGAAATCCCTGTCATCAATATTTAATCCTCAAATCCCAGTCTGGTGGGGGTTGGAAGGGACCTCTGCAGATCATCCAGTCCAACCCCCCAACTAAAGCAGGGCCACCCGCAGCAGCTTGCCCATCATCACAATGGCCAAAGGGGTTTGGAAGCTTTCCAGAGAAGGAGACTCCACAACCTCTCTGGGCAGCCTGCTCCAGGGCTCCTGCACCCTCACACGAAAGAATTTTCTCCCTCTGTTCAGATGGCCCCTCCTGGGTTCCAGTTTGTGCTTGTTGCCTTTCCACAGAGATTATGGAATACTACAGTGGGATTCATTTTGCATCAGTGCCTTACTGATGTCCAGAGCAGGAGCCAGACATGGAGCTGGTGGACAGTGACCATTCTGCTAAAGAGACACAGAAGCTCCCACTCCAGCCCATAGAAGGAAGGCAAGGCAGAAGGCAGCACCTCCCCTCATCTCCTCCAAGGTCAGCTGTCCCCCAGACTCTCTGCTTTATCCCAAAGACCCAGTTGAAAAAATCATAGAATCATACAGTCAGTCAGGTTTGGAAGTGACCACAAGGATCATCTAGTTCCAACCCCCCTGCCATGCCCAGGGACACCCTACCCTAGAGCAGGCTGCCCACAGCCTCTGCCAGCCTGGCTGCAAACACCTCCAGGGATGTGACCTCAACAACCTCCCTGGGCAACCCATTCCAGGCTCTCACCACTCTCATGCTGAACAACTTCCTCCTCACATCCAATCTGAATCTGCCCACTTACAGCTTTGCTCCATTCCTTGTAGTCCTGTCACTATCTCATAGCCTAAAAAGTCCCTTCCAAGCTTTTCTGTAGGCCCCCTTCAGATACTGGAAGACCACAAGAAGGTCACCTGGAAGCCTCCTCCTCTCCAAACTGCACAGCCCCAACTCTTTCAGTCTGTCCTCACAGCAGAGGTGCTGCAGCCCTCTGAGCATCCTTGTGGCCCTTCTCTGGACACACTCCAGCATGTCCACATCCCTCTTGTAACAGGGGCTCCAGAACTGGATGCAGTACTCCAGGTGGGGTCTCACCAGGGTGGAGTAGAGGGGGAGAATCACCTCCCTTGACCTGCTGGCCACACTTCTGATGCAGCCCAGGCTCTGGTTGGCTTTCTGGGCTGCAAGTGCACACTGCTGCCTCAGGTTGAGCTTCTCATCCTCCAGCACCTCCAAGTTCCTCTCCTCAGGGCTGCTCTCCAGCCACTCACTGCCCAGCCTGGATTTGTGCTTGGGATTGCCTCAACCCAGAAATCTGTCTTCAGAAAGCAGAAGTCACAAGTGGTTAAAACTTCATCTTTAGGAGCTGGCCCAAGCAGCAGTGCCAGACTAGGAACTGTCCCCTGTAGGTTTGGAGTTTTCTAAGTGGTGCAAACCCACAAACACACAGGTGATAAAATGCAAGTGGAAGGCAGGAAGGGCAGCAGTAACAAGGACCTGGGCTGGGAAAGTCCATTCTGGATCAAGACTGAGGATCCAGTCCTGGGGAACAGCCCAGGAGCACCCAGATTTAGGCAGGAGCTTGGTCCAGGAGCATTATGTGCAGAGGTAGCTCAGACAGTCCCACTGCAAGGGCAGGAGCTGTGGCTGGCTTCAGACAAGTCCTGATAGCACAAGGCTCACAGGGGTTCCTAGAGGGACAGAGAAGGATGGCCTGGTACATCAGGGGCATACCCCTGTCGATCCTGCCTCACCATCATCTCCAACCCTAGCCCTCTCCTCTGCTGCTAAGCTTTCTCCTGCCCTTGTGTTATCCCTTCCTTTTCCGTCATGTCCAACGGTCCCAGGAGCTCCAGGGTCTCGGATCCCAGACACGTTCTGTCCTCATTCCATGCTTCCTTCAGGAAGGCCTTGTTTGCAGGCCAGCAGCATTAGTCAGCACAGGATCTAGCTCAGGGCTAATGAGAAGGACATCGATTGAGGAGAAGTCCCTGCTCAGCATGTTTCCTACCTATTTTTCATGGGTAACTATATTGGATTCCAGCTTTTGTTTTTCCTCCAGCCCCCATCCCCTGTCCACTCTGGGAGTTAAGCACGTAGATAATCACTATGAAAGACCCAATCTAGACATTCCTAAAGTCTCTCTCCAGCTCCAGAATGGCTTCATCAATTTTTTGTGGTTGGGTTTTTTCCTCTTTATTATTATTAAAGAGAAATCCCACACAGGCAGCCAGATGGATATTTACTCTGGGATCTCGGCTTAAGAGCCAAGCTAAAGCCAACAGGATTGGACCAAGCCTGCTAGAAGCCCTCTGAAAAAAAAAACAAAAACAGAGAAACATCCTCAAAATGACAGACCATCAAAGCCTTTGGTAACAGACCTCAGGCAACCTAAATATTCCATTTTCAGCTGCAGCATTGATCTGGTTCTGGCATCCAGGATAAACCAGACGAGGTCTCCCTGGCCCTGCAGAGCACAGCTCCACACAGCTCTCATGAATCATCATTTCTTGTCTGTCTGGTGACACATCAGGACCTGATGAGTACCTACCCACCTTACTTCACTCCTTTCTGCAGCTTCTCAAACCAGCCTGGGGTTTTTCTCCGTGCTCAGGAGTCCAGTGCTTCTGGACTAAAGTACATATGGACCTTCAATTTCCAAGGAGATGCTCAGTGCAGGGAGCTGCCTCTACCAGCACAAGAAAAATAGGTTTCAATATCTGCTCAGCTCCAGCAGGACCACAGCCTGGCTGGGAGCAGAGGGAGGCTCCCAACTCCAAAATGCACAGAAAACAGGTTAAAAATTATCATGGTGGAAGAGTCATGGTGAGATGACCCAAGTGCAGTCATCTCATGGCTCTGAGCCCTGTGACACTCACCAGTCTTCAGGAGGCATCTCCTAACCTCTGCATTACAAAGAAGATCCCACAATCCGAGGCAGGATCTCAGCCTGTTCCCTCATCTCCAGTAAAGCAGTTTCCATTTCCATCACCTTTCCTGGTGAGGACCACATTGTTCACTGTTCTCCCCCTGAACAATGTGGTCTTGGCCAGGAGAGTTGATGTTCTCCTGAAAAATGTGGGTTTGGCCAGGGAAGTTGATGTTCCCCCCCTGAACAATTATGGTGCTGACCAGGAAAGTTGATATACTACCACTGAACAGTGTGGTCCTGACCAGGGGAGTTGATATTCTCCCACTGAACAATGTGGTCCTGACCAGGGAAGTTGATGTTCCTCCCTGAGCGATGTAATCTTGACCAGGAGAGTTGATGTTCTCCCACTGACAATGCGATTCTGACCAGGGGAGTTGATGCTCCCCCCCTGAACAATGTGATCCTGATCAGGGAAGTTGATGTTCTCCCACTGAACAACGTGGTCTTGGCCAGGAAAGTTGATGCTCCCCATCCTGAACAATATGATCCTGACCAGGGGAGTTGATGTTCCTCTCTGAACAATGTGATCCTGACCAGCACAATTGATGTTACCCCCCTGAACAATGTGATCCTGACTAGGGAAGTTGATGTTCTCCCACTGAACAACGTAGGAGAACAGCCTCACCATGGGTTCCACAAGGAAAACTGGGATCATCCGCCAGTAGATGCCCAAAGGTGACCCTCGGAGCGAGATCTCGAGGATCCTGCATCTTCCAGCAGAGCCCTGCTCTACGGCAGGGTTATGTAAAACTGGCCCCATCTTGCTCGGTGGCCCCGCTCCTGATGTCTATCTGCAGAGACAGCTGCTGACTCGGTGAGCACAATCAGATTTCACTCTGGTTTAGCCTGCTGTCCCCTCCAGACACGAAGGCAGAGGAGGCAGGACGGGCTCTGGCTTTGTGTGTCGGGAAGGAGCCGCGTTCCTCACGCAAGCCCAGCTTGCTGCCAAGCCGCTCCCGCTGATGGAGAGGAAGGCTCCCTGTGAGGGTAAGCCACACAGACGTTAATTGCCAGCGTGTAATTAAGGGCAGGGCTCAGTTTGCATCTTGAAAGCGAGGATGCTGGAGGAACAAAGCGCCCGGCAGCCCCCCCAGGACCGCGGCGTCGCTCCGACGGCGGTGACAAAAATCCTCGTCTTGCGTAGAAAAAAAGGAGCCTGAAGCACAGGGCACACAACGGCCGCTGGGCAGAGAGGAACCTCTACAGACCAGGTGCTTCCTGCAGACACCCAGCTCGCTCCTGCCCATCGCCACACAGCAGACACGGAAAACCGCCCAGCCAGCACCAAAACCAAAGGTCACCTCAGACACAACCACATCCTGGCACATCTCGGCTGGCAAATCCCTGGAAAATCAGATTATTGCAAAAATCTGTGCCACGGAGCAACAGGAGGCAAAGCTCGTGTGGGGCTGTCACGTACCCACCCCCCGGGCACATCCCTGAGGATGAGGCTACAGCAACTTCAGACCTCCTCACTCTTCCTCTCATTTCCAAATGCTCCTGAGCGCTAAGGGCAGCAGCTGCTCTTGTGTCTGGAGATGGAAACACCTCAGTGGAGGTTTAACAGCCACCTTCTTCTGTGAGAACTTCACATCTCAGTCGTAGAATTGTGTTTATTGGCAAAGCCCTCTAAGATCATCAAGTCCAACCACCAACCTAAGACCCCCATGACCACCAGACCATGTCCCCAGGTGCCAGCTTCATGCATTTCTTTAACACATCCAGGGATGGGGACTCCACCACCTCCCTGGGCAGCCTGTTCCAATGCCTGACCACTCTTGCAGGAAAGAAATTGTTCCTAATCTCCAACCTAAACCTCCCCCAGTACAATTTCAGGCCATTTCCTCTCACCAGCGTCCCACAGCACACAAATGTCAGAGGTTCCTAAAGCACAGCAGCAAAATAAGAGACAGGCTTGTCTGAAGAGGTGGAGGGTGCTGGTGGGGGGAAGACATGTAGAATTGGAGCATGAAGGTTAAAAATATGTTTCCATTTGAGATGGTCAGGTAAGGATGTGCCCAACAGCCCAAGGATGCTTCATGAGTCAAGATAGGAAGAAATTATTGACAGTGAGGGTGGTGAGACACTGGCACAGGTTGCCCAGGGAGGTTGTGGATGCTCCCTCCCTTGAGCTGTTCAAGGCCATGTTGAATGAAGCCTTGAGCAACCTGGGCTAGTGGAAGGTGTCCCTCCCCATGGCAGGGAGGTTGAGGGTGTTATTTAAGGTCACTTCCAACCCAAACCACTCTATGATTCTACGGTTCCAGGCACGCACAAACTCCTGTAGACAACATCCCATGGAGTTGGTGAAAGAAAAGAACCATCTCACAACCCAACTCCTCTGCCAGCACCAATGTGCACAGAAACCTGGAAAGAAACACACATCCCAAGGCTTCCTTTTCTGGAGAGGAGCTGTAAGTCCATTGGGAATACAAAGAAGGAATCCACATGGGGTGGCTGAAGAAGAGACAAAGCTGGATTTATTTTCCTGTGTTCTGAAGCTTTTGAGAGGTTGGTTGGAACTACCCTCAGAAACAACTAACTGCAAACCTGCCACGAGAAGGCTTTGGCCTCCTCCTTTCCAATCGCCTCCCAACCTTGGCAGGACAAACTCAAGCCCACACCCACCAGAACCTGCTCCCCATAACCTCCTTGCCGTGCAGGAGTCACAGCCTCTGCAGACACTCACTGGAATCCATCAGCCTCATGGGCAGTTCTGGGTCATCACCACAACACCTGTCCCACACCACGGCCAAAAAGTACTCAGGAAACGTTCCAAAGGGAAGAGTTTTACCTGAAACCTCCTTATTTGCAGAATCACCTCCAGAGCTTCCCATAACCAAGCAAGGGTTGGTTCTGCTGCCCACAACCAAGTGGCTGTTGACATGAGCATGGCTCAGCTCTCCCTGCAGCAGCTTCTAACAAGTGACAGCAGTGCAATGCTGCTTCTGATGCTTGGAAGCCAGGAGCAGGGTGATTTTGGATGGTTTGTTCCATGCTGCCACCTCCCTCTTGGAAATCTAGTAGAGGTTGGAGCACAGATGTGCTCTGCAGGTCAGGTGGTGATTCCCATCAGACCTGAACAAGCAGTGCTCACCATGGGGCATGTGACATTCCCACATGTTCTCCAGAAGCGTTGAGGGCACCACAGGGTTTGGGTTTTTCCCCTGGCAAACTCCCACCTCAGACAGCACCAAAGATGAATACACATCACCCTTGAAGAGGCAGCACGATTTAGAGGCTATTGAGCAACTACCTCCCAAACCAATAAGGACTCCACTGTCCACTGACAATGAAATACACTGGGTGGGCAGAGACCATTCCCTGATCATGCTTGGGAACCACCTTCACACGCGATGCCACACGCCCTGGAGAGGACACCCTCTTCCACAAGCTGTGGAGGAGCTTCCACAGACTGATAGCATCTCGGGGGGGTCTTGCTCACCCCCACATGAGCTGTGAAGGGGCTTCCAGGCTGATGGCATCTCAGAGAAGGTCTTGCTCACTGAACAGACTTTGCCCATTTTCCTACATATCTTCCAGAAGAAGCCAACCTGCAAGATTCCAGCTAGAAAACCACAGGAACCACAGATGCTTTTGGTGCCTCTGGTCTCACACATGGCAAACCAAAGCATGGTGCAAGCCTTGGCTTTGCTGGAATGTGGCCCCAGACATCATTCCCACACAGACAATCCCTTCGAGCTCTCGGAGAGCAAGTTAAGGATTAAAAACAAGTGGGCTGCTGAAGGCACTTTGAGTATTCCCCAGACACCTTAAGAGAGCCTCCTCCTGTGCATTGCCTGATTTGTACATGACAGGAGCAGAAAATGTCTCCTTTCATCATGCTGCTGAACAGAGCTTCCTCAACAGTGCTGCTCTGTGTGTGCATCTGTAGAGATATACAGATGTATACTGTGTGTAAACCCATCCACAGTGTGTGTAAATCTACCTATAGCATGTGCAGATCCATCCACAGTGTGTGTAAATCCATCTGTAAATCCACCTACAGTGTGTGCAAATCCATCCACACTGCATGTATCCACCCACAGTGTGTGCAAATCCACCTACAGCGTGTGTAAGTCCACCCACACTGTGTGTATCCATCCACAGTGTGTGTAGCTCTACCCATGGTGTGTGTAAATCCACCTATAGTGTGTGTAAATCCACCTATAGTGTGTGTAGATCCACCCACGGTGTGTGTAAATCCACCCATAGTGTGTGTAGATCCTCCCACATCATGTGCAAATCCACCTAGAGCATGTGTAAATCCACTCATGGTGTGTGTAATCCCCCCACATCATGTGTAAATCCAGCTGTAGTGTGTGTAAATCCATTTGTCTTCACCACGGTGTATGGAAAGCAGTAAGCAAAGCAGTTCCTTCAGGGCCCCAGCTGCTGGGAGGAGAACAGCAGCAGTGTCCCAGCAGGTGAGGCTGCAGAAGGTATGAAAAGTCAACAGAAAGCAGTGGTTTTGGCTGGTGAGGAAGAAGCAGCACAGATCCACTTCCAGAGGGTCTCCATAACAACTCCTGGCCCTGCTGCCCATGATAATGTACCCCTGCTTTTTTTTTTGGGTGAACACTGAGTGGATGTTTCCCTCAGCTGCCTTTTGTATTTCAAATTATATGCTCGGAGCGTGAATTGAAAAGAGAAAGGAGATGAAACCCCAGAAACTCTCGGCTTTGATTGTTTGTCTCCAAATTTATTGTGCATTTCAGGCAGCTTTCTCCCAAGCCCACAAACCATCTGCATGGGAATGTGGGAGCAGGGGATGAGGGATGCTGCCCCAACGGCGCACAGCTCGGCGGAGATGGAGCTGAGGGAGAACCACCTGTTGCCATTGCAAACACATTCCCCGTGCTATAAATATAAACACTGAATGGAGTCAACAACAAATGGGCCAGAGAAACCTTCTGGCATTGCTGTCACCACCCCTGGGACCTCCAGGCCAGAGGCTCTGTTACTGGGCTTCTCCTTGCTACCATGGAGGCTTTGCTGGAATCATAGAATGGGTTGGAAGGGACCTCAAAATCAGCCAGTTCCAACCCCCCCTGTGCCACACCTCCCACTAGAACAGGTCGGTCAAGGCCTCATCCCACCTGGCCTTGAACACCTCCAGGGAGGGAGCAGCCACAACCTCCCTGGGCAACCTATGCCAGTGTCTCACCACCCTCACTGCAAAGAACTTCCTCCTAACATCCAGTTTCAATCTCCCCTCTGCCAGTTTAAACCCATTACTCCTCGTCCTGTCATAATGAGACTTTGTGAATAGTCCCTCCCCAGCCTTCCTGTAGGCTCCCTTCAGATATTGGAAGGCTACTATAAGGTCTCCTCAAAGCCTTCTCTTCTCCAGGCTGAAAAGCCCCAACTCTCTCAGCCAGTTCTCACAGCAGAAGTGCTCTAGCACCTTCGTGGCCCTCCTCTGGAGTGGCTCCAACAGTTCCATGTCCTTCTTGTGTTGGGGGCTCCAGAACTGCACACAGTACTGTGGATGGGATCTGAGGAGAGCAGAGTAGAGGGAGAGGATCACCTCCCTTGCCCTGCTGCCCACACTTCTCTTGATGCAGCCCAGCACACAGCTGCTGTCTGGGCCACACGCACACACTGTCAGCTCATATTGAGCTTTTCATCAACCCAGACCCCCAGGTCCTTTTCCTCAGGGCTGCTCTCAGCCATTCACCACCCAACGAGCCTCATCAGTGCTAGACCACAAGACCAGGGAGTGCTTATTACCATGGGTCCCTTCCAACCCCTAAGATCCTGTGATCTGTGATGTTCCAGTACATAAAGGGTGGCTACTAGGACAATGGAGACTCCTTTTTTTTATGAGGAGTCTTACAGAAAAAAGACAAGGGGCAGTGGATACAAGTTACTGCTGGGGAGATTCCAAATGGAATCCAGAAGAAAATTTATCAGCATGAGAACAGCCAGACACTGGAATTATCTCCCAAGGGAAGCGGCGACTTCCCCTGCACTGGACGGTTTTAAGACTCAGCTTGACAGGGTGCTGGGCCACCTCATTTCAATTCTACTGTTACCTAATAAGA
Organism: Psilopogon haemacephalus; assembly: GCA_013396835.1. Classification (NCBI taxonomy): domain Eukaryota; kingdom Metazoa; phylum Chordata; class Aves; order Piciformes; family Megalaimidae; genus Psilopogon; species Psilopogon haemacephalus. Next base: position 144,489 of record VWZI01003782.1, on the reverse strand, counting down.
TTGGACCAGATGATCCTTGGGGTCCCTGGCATTTCGTAATGATGCTCAGAAAGCCCAACCCGAAGTCCACCTTACTCCAATTTTCTGACAACAGGTTGGACATCACTCCCCCTTCCCACACCCCAAGTTAGAATCATAGAATAGAATCAGTCAGGGTTGGAAGGGACCACAAGGATCATCTAGTTCCAACCCACCTGCCATGGGCAGGGACACCCTACCCTAGTTTAGACTGGACAGAGCCTCATCCAGCCTGGCTGCAAACACCTCCAGGGATCTGGCCCCAAACACCTCCCTGGGCAACCCATCCCATGGCCTCACCACTCTCATGGTGAAGTTCAGCCTGTGGTGGGGGAATGGGAGGCTCCGTGAGCAGATCTGGTGGGAGGTGTCCCCCCGCCAATGCCAGAGGGGTTGAAACTGGATGATCTTTGGAGGTCCCTTCCAATCCAAACCATTCTATCAATCTACGAATCTAAACCCGCAGGCGCAAATGTCCCTGGTTTCTGGCGCTCCTGGCAGCAGGGAGCAACCTCTGGTGCAGAAGACATCATCTGAGCCCAGGACTTCAGAGGAGAGCCCCACTGGGCGAGCAGCGGTCTGCTAACCTACTTCCCAGCCACAGAAACGGGAAACTCTGAGAAGATAAAAAGCTAATGAACAAATAACCTTCGCCGAGCACGCACTGCACAAACCCCCCGGCTCCCCTTTGTGCTGACTGCCCGTTATTAATGATCCTGTCAGGCCTCCTAATGAACTTTGTGCTTCATGTGAAACAGGGGGTTTGTCCAAGAGCCTCCTCGAGAGCTCATTTCCATTTATCCCCACTCTCCGGCAGAAAGTTCTGACATTCCGAGCCTGGGAAACTGCGTTTGGACGTTGATTCCCTCACATCGCCACATTCTTGTCCTGCTCCCGAGGTCTGAGACGCAGCAC
>VWZI01003782.1:96514-122067 GCA_013396835.1 Psilopogon haemacephalus | reverse complement strand
TTTTTTTTTTTTCTTCCCCCCAGCTTCTGTATTCCCTCATTCCCCCTACCCTGCATTTTATTTCCCCTTTTCTCCCACCTTCTGTAAAAAACCCTTTTCCCTCCTATTTACTGTTAAAGTTTTATACCTTTTTTTTTTGTTGACTTCCAAATCGGACTGAGTTTTTTTATTGGGCTTTTGGGCTCAGGGGTAACTGCCATACAGCCAAAAATAAAAAAGCCCAAAAAGGCAGGGAAAAAAAAAAATCCTTCCATTTCAAACCCCTCCACCCCAAATGGGCCACCGAGCTCCAAGGCCATTAATAAAACCAATCTCATCCTTAACTCCAAACATTCTCCTCCTCGTGCCTTAAATCTGAGGAGCTGTGCTATTTTAATGCTCTTCCGAAGCAGGGCATCATCATCCTAACCACTGACCTTTTCCTCACGCCCTTCAGGCATCCCACAAATAGGTTACATCTGTTCCTGCAAAAGCAAGGCAAGATGTAGAGGCCAACATCTCCAGGGGTGTGGAGCGAAGCAGTCTCGTCTCTGATCTGGAACCTAAACCGGAAGGCATGAATGCAAGTGCCCAGCCTCACCGAGGGGTCCCCAGAGAGGGCCAGCCTGGGCCTCACACTTGTTGTTTTCCAGCCCATCTCATGCTGAGCAGTCCAGCAGGAAGCACAGAGCTGGAGTTTAGAATCATAGAATCAGTCAGGGTTGGAAGGGACCACAAGGATCATCTAGTTCCAACCCCCCTGCCATGCCCAGGGACACCCTACCCTAGAGCAGGCTGCCCACAGCCTCTGCCAGCCTGGCTGCAAACACCTCCAGGGAAGTGGCCCCAAACACCCCCTGGGCAACCCATTCCAGGCTCTCACCACTATCATGATGAACTTCCTCCTCACGTCCAGTCTGAATCTGCCCACCTCCAGCTTTGCTCCCTTCCCCCTAGTCCTGTCACTACCTGATAGTCTAAAAAGTCCCTCCCCAGATTTTTTGTAGGTCCCCTTGAGATACTGGAAGGCCACAATAAGTTCACCTGGGAGCCTCCTCTTCTCCAAACTGCACAGCCCCAACTCTTTCAGTCTGCCCTCATAGCAGAGGTCCTCCAGCCTTTTGATCATCCTCATGGCCTTTCTCTGGACACACATGAGTTTCCACTCATCTGGTGTTCAGTCTCTCTATAGGTCAGCTTCCTTCATTCTCCAGCATTGTCTTTTGTTCACGGGGTGAAATGTGAGAGAAGATGACAGCTGCAGTGAGTAACTGCCCAAGGACCTGCTTGCTAGGTGTGAAGATGTCTGTCATGTACCATAAGGTCGAAGGTACTTGTCCAGAGTATTGGGTCCAATTCTGGGCTCCCCAGTTCAAGAGAGACAGGGAACTGCTGGAGAGGGTTCAGTTGTAGTGGTTTAGCAGTTACCTGCCCCCCCACCTTTTGAAATAAACCCTGGCTAGGACTCACAAACACTAGAAGTTGATAAATGAAGCTTTATATTTACAGCAATGCACAATACACAAGCAGATATTTACGTTGTATATCAGATATTTACAGATATATACAGTGAAGTGGTAATACAGACACCACAGCCCTCCCAGAGATCAAAACCCCAAGAGGGGTAACCAACCACCCCCTACCACCTTTTCCCCCTTCCCCAATCTTATCTCACCACCTGTTGACGCTGCAGATAAGCTGAGGTAGATCAGCCAGGGGGATTAGGAGTAGGAAAGGAAGTTATAGAATTATTGAAAAACTAGCTACCAAGGCAGAGACAAAGAACCAGGCAGAAGCAGCCGCAGCCAGAGAGGTCTGAAACTGTCTGACCATCTATGTTTGGGTTACACTTTTTAAAACAAATTTTATTTTTCTTTCTCAGTAAACCTCTGGTGAAGTGGATACTGTGTTTTCCTCTCACAGCCAATAGTCTAATTTCTCACTCAGATTCTCCAATTAGTTTAAACCAGCACACCAGTAGAGGCTCTGAAGATGCTGAGGGGCCTGGAGCACCTCTGTGAGGAGGAAAGGCTAAGAGCCCTGGGGCTGTTGAGCCTGGAGAAGAGCAGCCTGAGAGGGGATCTGCTCAGTGCACAGCAATGGCATTGTCCCACCACTGAAGAGGTCCATATCTGTTCTGGAGTATCACAGACTGGTATGTGTTAGAAGAGACCTTTAAAGGTCTTTTAGTCCAGTGCCCTGCAGTCAGCAGAGTCATCTGCAACTTGAGCAGGTTGCTCAGAGTGGACTGGGTCCATCCATTCTATCGGTTCACCATAACGATGTACGAGCTCATCTTCTGCCCACAGCAGAAATGGTCTGGGCTGCAGCAGCTCACAGCTACTGAGGCAGACTGTCTGTCTGTACAGAGGCTGTCACTGTCACAGCCTGCCAGGCAGACCCTCTCACTCCATGTCTTCAGTTAACCCAGCTCGAGCCACCACATTCATTCCTACTTGAGCCAAAGCTAAAATGCCTCATGTTAAGTAAGACCTACTTCTGCCACAGCCAACAAAAGAATACCTTCTGCTGGTAGCAGAGTCCTGGAGGTGGTCATAACGTATGGTCACCACCAGCTTTGGCCTTTACCTCACGCTGTGGATGCTGGAGATGGGATCTGATGAGGTAGAAACCCATTTGACAATGCACAATTCCTATCGGGCACAGCTTCCCCAGGCTCTGTAAGCTGGTTTAGTTAACTCCCCAGAGGAGAAAAAACCTTTCTTAATCCAGTTTTATGAACAAACCCCCCTTTGAGGCCTTCTCCTATGACACGAGATGTAACTCAACTCCAACATGTCACTGTGGATCACTCACCATATGCTTTGATGGCTGCAAGTGCGCATGACCAGGATAAAACCTGAGGTGCCCTCTTTCTCCTCTGCCTTTTTTTGGTGAGAAAGCTCTTTGCTAGGATCATTTCCCCCACTTTCAGGAGGGTTAGCAGAGCTGACGTGCAGCAGAGCAACAAAGCATGTTTGATGTCTTCTCCTGGGCTAGTTCCTGCTGTCAAAGTAGATGGCTCACACCACTGAGTCTCATCCTGCCCAAAGTGGTTGGCACCAGAGAAGGATTCATGGGACACAGCATCCTCCTCCCCCATGGCTCACAACAATGTTGTAGCCTCCAGAATGAGCTTCTGCATCACAGCAGCAACAACCATCTACCAGAAGCAGTTGGTGAGAGATCTTTGATGCTCATCGTCTGAAACCAGGGAAGCTTTTACCAGACCTAATTTAACTCAGGCTTGGATTTCTCTGGCACAATTAACCAGCACTAGAAAGCCATGAAGAAGAAAAGGCAAACAGCTGCAAAGTGGGAAGTCCAACCATTACCACAGCACTGCCAGGTCACCACCAAACCATTGCCCTCAGCACCACATCTCCATAGCTTTGCATGCCCTCCAGAGATGGCGAGTCCACCATTGCCCTGGGCAGCCTGGGGCCAGGCTTTGACAACCCTCAAGGGGAAGAAATTGTTGCTCATGTCCAACCTGAACCTTCCCTGGGGGAACTTGAGCCCATTTCTCCCTGTTCTATCACTTGCTCCTTGGGAGAACAATTAACATGGGCACACAGAGCAGCCAGGAGGTCAGGCAGGAGCTCAACCAGGAGCTGCCTCCAGTCACTCTGTCAGGACCTGATGTACCCTTGTGTGGTTTGTTCCTGCATGGCATGGTGAATCCTGACCCAGCTCAGCCAACTACTGAAAAAGGCATTTCATGCTGGATGCACTATTCAGCACTTGTCTGGACCACAACTGAAGAGCTCAACACTTGAAGGACAATTTGGACTTGATGATCTTGAAGAGCTTTTCCAACCATAACGATTCTGTGAGAGGTCTATAAGAATCCTACCCCTGACAGACTCATAGAATAGTTGGGTTGCAGGCACCCTAAAGATCACCTAGTTCCCACTCCCCTGCCATGAGCAGGGACACTTCCCACTAGACCAGGTTGCCCAAGGCTCCATCCAACCTGGCTTTGAGCACATCCAGAGCTGGAGCTTCCACAACTTCTCTGGATAACCTGCTCCAGTGCCAGGGGTTCTTTCCCCTCCATTTCAGACTCTGCCCTCTCTGGCTCCTGATGTTCATAGACTCAGATTCATAGAATGGTCTGGGTTGGAAGAGACCTTAAAGATCATCTAGTTTTAATCCCCCTGCCATGGGCAGGGACACCTCCCACTAGACCATGTTGCTCAAGGCCTCATCCAACCTGGCCTTGAAAACCTCCAGAGAAGGAGCATCCACAACCTCCCTGGGGAGGAATACAACACAATGAGATGCTGGAGGCACATTTGGGGCATCAAGACTCCAGAAGGCAGAATCCCACTGGAAAACTGTGATCCCCCAAGCACAGTCCCCAGGCTGAAGGCCACAGTCAGAACTTCTTCTCCTCTCTTCTCCTAGGAGACCTGGGCATCCTCAGAGAGATGCAGTAATTAAGCCGACATGGCAGAACACAACCACTCTTCAAAGGGCTGGCAGATTGTTTGGGGATTTCTCCTGCAGTTGCAGAGCAGCACTTGGGGGGAACATAAATGCTGGAGAATTAAAAAGGGAAAGGAAGCAAAGCAGAAACAGAGAAACCAGAGAGTGGGGGAGGAGTGCGACGGAGAGAGGATGAGGAGAAGGTAAAACCAAGGGAGAAGAAAAACCTGTTCCCTGCACAATGAAACAGAGGAAGTCAGGAATGACAGAACAGAAACTTGAACATGAGAAGTTCCATCTAAACATGAGAAGGAACATTTTTTACTGCGATGGTGGCAGAGCTCTGCAACAGGGTGCCCAGAGAGGTGGTAGAGTCTCCTTCTCCGGAGAATTTCAAGGTCCGCTTGGATGTGTTCCTGTATGATCTGCATTAGGTGATCCTGCCTTGGCAGGGGGGTTGGTCTTGATTGTCCTCTCCAACCCCTACTAGAAATCTGTGGTTCTCTAACAGACCAAAACTGCCACTGCCACTGCTCCAGCAGAGATGTTCAGGGAGAAATGGCATTGGCATGAGACTGAAATGTGCTGGACCATGAGATTAAAGTCACCACAAACACTGTGCTGAGAGCTGCAGTTTGCAGATCACAAAGTGCCTGCCTTTGTGTCCTGCTGAGAAAGAAACAAGTGAGATGGGGCATTATCAGCTCTTGCTGTGACTCTCCCAACAGGTCCAGGTCCCACTTCTCACCTCAGGTAGATGACAGAGCCACAAAGGTGAGGATTATACAAGGGGCTACTGAAGAGTGTGGTTGCAAAGGAACCAAAGAGTAAGACACACCATCTAAAGCTCTTTGGTGTGAGGGAGGCTGTGGTCTGGGGCGACCATGGTCTGGGGTTGCTATGGCCTGGAGGTAACTGTATGGTCTGGAGTGACTATGGTCTGGAGTTGACTGTGTGATCTTGGGTGACTATGGTCTGGAAGTGACTGTATGGTCTGGAGTGACTATGGTCTGGAGTTGACTGTGTGGTCTTGGATGACTATGGTCTGGAAGTGACTGTATGGTCTGGAGTGACTATGGTCTGGAAGTGACTGTATGGTCTGGAAGTGACTGTATGGTCTGGAGTTGACTATGTGGTCTTGGGTGACTATGGTCAGGAAGTGACTGTATGGTCTGAAGTGACTATGGCCTGGAGGCGATTATGGCACTTTGGGACATGGTTTAATGGCCATGGTGGTCTTAGGTTGAAGGTTGGACTCAATGATCTTAAAGGTGATTCTATCATGCTGTGATTCTATGGTCTTCATGGTGTAGGATGACTATGATCTGGGAGTGACCCTGGTCTGCTGTGCTTTCAGTGCACCAACGTAACCACACTGTGCACCAGAAGGTGCTGCCCATCTGCCCTGTTTCAGGCAGGGAGAGGAGATCAGATCCATCCCCACAGAGGTCTTGTGAGGGACCCAAGGCAGTGTCTGTGATTAACTCATTTAATTACAAACATTTCCCAAACACCTTCATGACCCTGGTTTGCCTCCAGCTTCATCCACAACAACCATTCCTGGGAAAACATGAGGAAAAAATATCCTCTGAGCAATAAAGATCAGTCTGATTAGGAGGACAAACATTAATAGCAATTATGCTTTAATTACTGGGCCTAATCTTTTTGAACCAGCAGTTTCTAGCATGTCCTCTACCAGGCCAAGAACTTAACTACTTGATGCAGTGAGATGCAGAAGGAAAATGCATGGATCTGCTTCACTGACAGCTGGACATGAAACTGCTTTTGGAGTATTTACCCAAACCAGGTATGAGCCAAGGCAGTCTGGAAGGAAATGTTCTTTAGGGCCCAACTCTGCAAGTGAGAGTAAAGAGCTTACAAAATCATCACAGAATGATAGCAGATGGAAGGAACCTCTAGAGATCATCAAGTCCAACTCCCCTGCCAAGGCAGGCTCACCTAGAGAAGGTCACACAGGAACACATCCAGGTAGCTGTGGAATATCTCCAGAGATGGACACTCCACCACCTCTCTGGGCAACCTGCTCCAGGACCTCATAACCCTGCAATTAAAGAAGTTCCTCCTCATGTTAAGATGGAAGTTCTGATGTTCCAGTTTGTGCCCCTTAGCCCTTGTCCTGTCACTGGGAACCACTGAAAAAAAGCCTGGCCCTGCTCTGCCGACATTCACCCTTGAAGCATTGATCAGCATTGATGAGATCCCTTCTCAGGCTGCTCTTCTCCAGGCTACAAAGCCCAAATTCCCTCAGTCTTTGCTCATCACAGAGATGTCTCACTCTCCTCAGCATCTTCGTAGCCCTTTGCTCTACCCTCTCAAACAGGAGAGCTCAGAACTGGACTCAGTATTCCAGATGTGGCCTCAGCAGGGCAGAGCAGAGGGGGAAGAGAACCTCCCCTGACCTGCTGGCCACACTCTTCGTGATGCACCCCAGGATGCCATGTGTCTCTTCATCTCCATGGCAGTTTCTCCAGGGCAAGGCTCTTATGCCACAAAATTCTGGGCATGCAAAAGGCACTGAAAAGGAGCAGAAAGAGTCTAGACAGAGGGAAGCATTTCAATAGTGCTGGAAGTAAACATGGGCTGTGGCTCGGAGCCATGGCTGAGATGGAATTTGATGTTCTTACTACACAGCAATCCAGGCTCACAGCAGAGCCCTGAGCCAAGGAACAGAGTCATCATCTCTGCGTGTTGACTCTCATCAGTGAAAGAGCAGTGGATGGACAGAGCCCTCTCTAAGCCCCTCCCTGAACCAGGAGGGAATGGCCAAGAAGCCCAAACCACCCCAGCTGCAGCAATCCCTATGGATGACAGTCAGGTATCCTCAGAGAGATTTGCCTTTGGTGATGGTAAAACTTCAGCTCTCCCAGGGGTGGAGCTGAAGGTGACCATCAGCTTGTTAGATGAACACAACTACCCTGGGACTGTGACAAAACCTATCTCCAAGCCCCCTGCTGAGAGATCATGACATTTCCTAGCATCATCTCAAATGCCTGATACCACTTTGTGGGTATCACAGAAGCCTGTTCCTGGTCTACTCTCCCCTGTCCTTGGGGTCAGTCTTTTTAAAAGCAAATCTCAGCAGCATTAACTGCCAGAAAAAAAAAAATCAAAATATGCCCGAAACAAGGAGATCTGTAAGGGGGAGGGGGAAAAAAAAATCTACATTTCAAAGCATTTTCTGATCTTGTAGATGCTGCATCTTGGCTTAATGTGAGAGGGTAGGACTTGGAGGGGGAAGTGTTTGCTTTATTCTCCCTGGAAGACTGAGGAACAAGAAAATGATTGTCTCGTGCTAAAAATGAATGGTTTTGTCCATCTGAATAAACAGTCCTACCAAGCACTGTGGAACAATGGACCTTTGCTTTGAAACCATGCACAACTCTGAAGTGTGCAGGAAAATAAGTTGCTGTGTCTCAGAACTTCTACCATTTGAACTTCTGGCCTGAATTAAAGATCAAACTTGGCCCAAAGACACTGGAAATTAGCCACTGGGTTGGTGAGAATAAAAACAATGCAGGGGTGAGGAAAGTCCAAATGTCAACAGTGCTTTGCCCCACAGATGAAGAGGTTCCTCTGAGAGCCCAGGGTGCTGTGACACCCTGGAAGCTCATTTTTAGCAGACATGGCAAGATCAGAGCTACCAGCACCTGTCCTCAAGGGCTGTCTGCAATTTAATCTAGCCTGGAAAAGACACTAGTTAAAGAACCCGCTTATGAAGAGAGCTCTGCTTGGTGGGCTCAAGTGCAGCCAAGGGGACACATGTAGGGGTCAGCCCATGGCAGAGCCCCACTGCAGTGTGGCAGTGGCCACAGAAGGATGGAGCTGAGGTTCTCCACTGCCTGGTCCCAGCTCAGAATGCCAGCAGAGTGGGTGGTGGAGAAACTGAGAGGAAGGATTCGGGCTCAGAAAGGAGTGAATGAGAGGAACATCACAGGTACAGACCTACTTACCCCTAAAAATATCTCTACATAAGTGGCTGGGAGTGGCCAGAGCCCTAAAGGTGCTTTGGGGAGAAAGAGAAGGAATTCAGTGAAGAGCTGCACTAAAGACACCCCACTACAGGATCCCCAAATCCCAGCAAGGCAGAGGTTGGAAGGGACCTCTGGAGATCACCCAGACCAACCCCTCTGTTCAAGCAGGGGCACCCATAGCAGCTTGCCCAGCTGGCCAGGGGGTTTGGAAGCTTTCCAGAGAAGAAGACTCCACAACCTCTCTGGGCAGCCTGCTCCAGAGCTCCAGCACCATCACACCAAACAAGTTTCTCCTCCTGTTCAGGTGGAACCTCCTGGGTTCCAGATTGTGCCTATTGCCCCTTGTCCTGTCACTGGGCACCACTGGCAAGAGCCTGTGTTCTGCCCCTGCAGACACCTCCTGATGGTCTCCAGTCCTTCTCTCTCCATTCAGCCCAATGGGCACAAGACTTTGACCATAGACCTCAGCACTCTGAGGAGTACGAAAGGTTGCAGCCCTGCACACCTCTGCCACAGTGGACAAGAGGCACAGAAGCTCTCCGAGGGGGACTTGCAGCCAGGCAGATGGTGTGACAGCAAAGCCTCCTTTCTTGGGAAAACTGGGCTAGAAATGTGGATCAGTGTCACAGAAACAGTCCTGAGGTACAGCCTTGGGAAGCTGCACTGAAGCCCTTTGAGGATGACCTTTCTGAAGAGGTCCCTGGGAATAATGACTCCTCTCTGGCCACCCACTGTATACTCCTCCCTTCATCCACAGCAGGATGGTGCTCCATGGCTGAGGATACTTGAGCACTGCTCAGGACCACAGAGGACACAGCCAACCTACAGCCTGCTGCACATCTTCAGGCGCCCTGAGCACTGGGGAGCAGCTCTTCAACTGAAGGGCTTTGTTATTACATCCCAGACACTGAGAAGCAGCTGAATGACCCAGGTTCTACCTGAGCCAATTAACTGATAGCACACAGGGCTCCTGCTTTCCTAAAGGAAGCATCCTGCCTTCTGCTCCTGACTCACTGTGAAAGGGCTTTTTAAAACACTTTAATCTAATTAGCTTTTTGAGACTGAGAACCTGTTGAAGCACCTCTGGTGATGAGAACTGGATGTTGCTCCAGGTAGTGCTGACCAAGGAGAAAAATCCCTGTGGTCGTGAAGATGAGAAAGGTGAGGCCACATCTGAAATCCTGGGGTCAGTGCTGGGCCACTCACTCCAAAAAGGACATTAGGGACCGGAGCAGGTCCAGAGAAGGGCAAAAAAGCTGGTGAAATATCTGGAGAACAGATCTGGTTAGAAGCAGCTGAGGCACCTGGGGTTGTTCAGCCTGGAGAAAAGGAGGGTGAGGGGAAACCTTCTGGCTCTCCACAGCTCTCTGAAAGGAGCTTGTAGTGAGGTAGAGTTTGGTCTCCCCTCTCAAGGAACAAAGAGGAAACAACCCCAAGTCACCCCAGGGGAGGTTTAGGTTGGACATAAGCAACAATTTCTTCCTGCAAAGTGTTGTCAAGGCCTGTCCCAGGCTGCCTTGTCCCAGGCAGTGGTGGTGTCCCTATCCCTGGACTGGCTTCAAAACTGTGGGGATGTGGTGCTGAGGGACCTGGTTTGGTGGTGACCTGGCAGTGCTGGGTTAATGGTTGGACTCCATGACCTTGGAGATCTTTTCCAACCTTGACGATTTTATGACTCTACGAAGCAGTTCCAGAACACCATGGCTGTGGTCCCCTGTGGGGGTGAGATAGAAGCCAGCCTGATCTTGGCTCTCATGGGTTGAGGAAGGTGGCATGGCACAGGATGGACAAGGTCCTGCAGAACTCATGTTACAAATCAGAATTGGGCACCTTGTCTTAGCTGATAAGCTAAACACTATAAAAGGATCATCATCCTGTCATCAATAAAGTTGAACAATACTTCAATCACATTGATTCAGCAGTATTGATTCCATGCTCCTTCGTGATAGTCCCCCTCCAGAGAGGGGACTGAAATAAAAGGGGACTGTGTGACTGAGACCACATAACTCAGGGACATGAACACACATGCACGGACCAATCTCTACCTTCCTTGACCCCAAAAGCTTTGACATGATCTTGGAGATCTTCTCCAACCTTGGCAATTCTAAGACTCTATGAAGCATTTCCAGAACACCATGGCTATGGTTCTCCTCCAGAGAGGGGACTGAAATAAAAAGGGAGTGTGTGACTGAGACCACATAACTCAGGAACATGAACACACATGCACAGACCAACCTCAACACTCCCTGACCCCCAAAGCTTTGCCACCCAGTGTCCCCTCAATCTGCCAAAGGTCCCTTCAGAGGCTGCTCTGCTTCATCCTGATGCAGCAGGGGAGTCCTTCCCATAGGCTGCGCAGCCAGATCCTTCAGACTGAAATTGGAACCTGCCCAAGGTGGAGCTCGCTGCTGCAGAGCTCTGCAAGAGCAGGTAGCAGAGTCCCTGGGCATCTAAGGCGAATCATCCCCATGGCAATGACCTTGTAAGCCTCTGTTACAGGAAATTACAGAGCACAGACCTTGATGAGCTCACCCAGAATTAAACAGCCATTGTGGAGTCTCCTACCTGCACCTGAAGGCAGCAGGAGGGCACACAAAGGGAAAGTAATTGCACTGGCCCACAGGGCGAGGTGGGAAGGAAGCCAGGTCAGAGGGTGGTGTGTGGTCAATGATAACTGTGTTTAATGCCCATTATCTCCCAGTGCTTCTGTCTGGCAATCACCAGTGAATCAGAGGAAGCGTCAGGGATTAGTCCTGGCTGGCCCTGGCAGTGTTGTTCTGAAATACAAGTGGAGATGTTCTCCATGCTTCTCTCCATGAACAAAATTAAAAGGATGCAGATTCAATTGCCCAACTGTTACTGGAGTTTGCAAACATGATGCTGAACCTCCCAGCCCACACACTTTAGATGGCTCAACCCAGAAGGTTTCTTACTATTGTTGTGGCATTTGAGGTCCTCTGGTTGCACCTTGCAGCACACACTGGCCCTGGTCAAACTAGATGGCCCAGGGTTGCCTCTGCTGGGGACATCAGCCTATGGTGGGTGGGTAATACCAATGCCAGGTTGGGATAAGGTCATGGGAGTCCTGGTGGCACTGCTGCCTGACTTCCCCAGCCTGCCCAGCGACAGGACAAGGGGCAATGGGTGGAAGCTGAGGCAAAGGAAGTTTCATGTAAAGATGAGGAGGACTTTTTTTTTCCCTGTGAGGGTGACATAGCACTGAAACAGGCTGCCCAGGGAAGTTGTGGAGTGTCCATCTCTGGAGATACTCAAAACCCACTTGGACATGTTGCTGTGTGATCTGGTATAGGAGATCCTGCTCTGGCAGGGGAGTTGGACTGGATGAGATTCCGAGGTCCCTTCCAGCCCCTGACATCCTGTGGTCCTGTGATTTCCATCAGAGCTGAGACTGCACATCCCTATCCAATCCATCAGTCTTCTCCAGTGTGGCTTTAAGTGTCCGAACCCCACAGGGGCGCCCCACAAACCAGCACTGTCACAGGGTAAGAACAAGGACAGTAAGGGGCCAGAGGCAGTCTCTGTGGGCAACAGAAAGGACCCAGACCCCTGGCAGGCTGCAGAAGAGAAGAGGAGCAGAAAGCCTGCAGCATGTTCTCCACAGGCCAGCCAGCCCTTCTGCCTAAGCCATGGCCCTGCAGAAGAAGCCTGGCTGGCAGGGCTCCTGCTGGTGAGACATCAGTGGAGGCCAGCCTAGGCACTGGGCTTTGGAGGACACAACGTACAGGGGACTCCCTCGGCCACCAGAGGCAGTGGTCCAGACAATCTGATAGGACACTGAGGCTGAGGGCACTCTGCTCTCTAAGCCCACCCCAGATGGGTCCTCAGACAGGAGTTCATCACTCCTCAAGCTTGTCCCACTCAATGGCACGCAGTGGAGAAGAGGGAAGGAGAGAGGCTTGAGGGGTGGTCACACACCCACAGGCAGATGGAATTTCTGCTCCCCTGGTGTTTCGGGACTCTAGCTGGATGCAGGGATGAGATGAGATGAGATGAGATGAGGACATTGAGGGCATCTTAGTTTCTCAGCTGCTGCATAAGCAGATTAACTTTACGTGCGGCTGATCCGTGGAGAAATGGATCAGCAGGAGCCCCTGACAAAGACAGATTTCTCCCCGACTCACATTCTGCTTGCTCACAGAAAACATGCTGGATGATGTTATTTACCTGACCTATCTTCTCTTCTCTGACTTGCATCACTTTACTACTCAACCTCCAACCTGGGCTGCAGCCATCCCATTAAATTAGGCCTATTGTGGAAGCTGCCCTGGCAGTCATTTTTCTTCCTGATCCCTCTTTTCCCCCTGGAATGCTCTTGATGCCAACCACAGTCCACTGGAAAAAAAAAAAAAAAAAAAAAATATTTAGAAAAGAGAAAAATTAAACCAGTTGGCACAAAAAGCTTCATCACTTTTCCTCATTAGAGGAACAAGAACTGGACTTCTAAGATGCCTTCCAAGAAGAAGGACTTGACTTCCAACCCTGACTGATTCTATGATTCTATAGGTGGTGACAGGACTAGGGGGAATGGAGCAAAGCTGGAGGTGGGCAGATTTAGACTGGACATGAGGAGGAAGTTCTTCACCATGAGAGTGGTGAGGCCCTGGAATGGGTTGCCCAGGGGGGTGGTTGGGGCCACATCCCTGGAGGTGTTTGCAGCCAGGCTGGATGAGTCTGTGGGCAGCCTGACCTAGAGTAGGGTGTCCCTGGGCATGGCAGTGGGGTTGGAACTAGATGATCCTTGTGGTCCCTTCCAACCCTGACTGATTCTATGATTCTATGTCCTGGAGTCCTTTCCAACCCCTGCCACTCCATGATTCTGTAAGAAGGGAGTGAGGTTAGAAAGCATCAGCCCCACTCTACCCTCACGACAAGAGAAGCTGAGTCTTGCGGAGACCACTCCTGACTGTCCCAGTCAGCAACTGCTGTAATGGGTTGCTCTGCTCCTCAGGAGTCTACCCTGCTGGCAATAGGTGCTGTGAAAGAAGGCAGAAGGACACAGAGGTATGTCCTGGAGAGGTATGTCCTGGAGAGGTGAAGCAGCTATGGCTGTCCAAGATTCATAGAATAGTTTGGGTTGGAAGAGACTTTAGAGATCATTCTGTTCCAACCCTCTGCCATGGACAGGGACACCTTCCACTAGACCTGGTTGGGAATGGAGCAAAGCTGGAGGTAGGGATATTCAGATTGGATGTGAAGAGGAAGTTCTTCAGCATCAGAGTGGTAAGAGTCTGGAATGAGTTGCCCAAGGGGGTGGTTGGGGTCACTTCCCTGGAGATGTTTAAGGCCAGGCTGGATGAGGCTGTGGGTAGCCTGCTCTAGGGTAGGGTATCCCAGGGCATGGCAGGGGGGTTGGAACTAGATGATCCTTGTGGTCCCTTTCAACCCTGACTGATTCTATGATTCTAGGTTGCTCAAAGGCCCTGTCCATCCTGGTCTTGAACACCTTCAGGGAGGGGGAATCCATGATCTCTCTGGACAACCCATTCCAGTGTCTCACCACCCTCACTATGAAGAATTTCTAATCTCCAGTCTAAATCTCCCCTCCTCAAGTTTCAAGGTGTTTCCCTATGCCTACCTGTCCTCTTTTTCCCTCTCCCAGAGCCTGACAAGATGCAGCTCCCTCGCTGCAGCATTCACAAGGACACCCTGGTGACGAGGCAGCCTGGCTGTGTCCCATGGATTTTCCTTTCCTCATTCCCATGCAGTAGAAAAGCCTCCTGTGAGGAACTCCTCATGGTAATGGCTCATCTTCAGTGCCCTTCTGATGCTCTGAGTGTTTTAAGCCAGCTCACCCCGAGCTGTCAGTCCAGACCAGCTCTGCTGAAGCTAATGGAAATTTACTGCAGTGCGCTGGGTGGAGTGACTCCAGGCTCCCACCATGGAAGTGGGAACACAATTGACCCTCTTGTTCTGCAGCTCTTGGCTCAGAGGGCTTCATTAGGCTGAGCTCTGAAACAAACTCAGAGCGAGGAGAGGGAAGCTGCTTGGTATTTAAAGAGCAACCAAACATGTGGAGCAGCTACGTGGCAGAGGACAAGGAGCAAAGGCAGGGGCAGGAAGAGTCACGTTTGCAGGAAATGAGAATTTTCTCTGGAAGCGTGATTTAAATAATTTGTAACCTAATTTAGCACATCAAAGGCTGCTCCTCAGAGCCCTGGCTGGATGTGGTACTTCAGGCCAGCTCTAACTTCCAAAGATACAAGCACTTCTCTGGATGTAATGGAATAATTTGCTCTTGAGCAGGTATCAGGTATCACCTTGGTGACCTGAGTCAGCTCTCCCTTACTCCTGCCTGCTTCCAGTGGTAAAATACTGGAACAAGTTACTCTGGGATGTGGTGAAGGCTCCATCCCAGGCAGCATTCAAGGTCAGACTTGGTGTGGCCCTGGGCAGCCTGCACTAGCTGGAGAGGTCCCTATTGACTTCAGGGGGGTTGGGCATGATGACCTTTGAGGGTGCCTTCCAAGCCAGTGTATTCTGTGAATCAATCTGTGAACTCCTCTAGACACCAGAGACCAGGACTTTACTGCAGTGATTTATGTTCAACAGACCCAGAAGAGAACTGGGAACTCACCTTGTCCACTTTAAAGCCTGTGCCCTGCAGCACCTCCAGGCTCCTCTAAACCTGATCCATACCTGGGTACAGCAGTCAGGTGTGAGACTGCTGCAAGGAGCTTCCTCTTCTCTTTTCCTCCTCCTCCTCCCCTTCACAGGCTGTTTGTGCCACTCACTGCTCTCCAGAGGCTCTCAGACCAGAGATGTCCCAGGGAAGACAACCTCTGCATTACATGAGAAGCATAAAGAGAGGAGGGATGAGCCACAGCTCTGTGCTGGAGAGACAGCAAATATCAGCTGCTGCAATGGCAGCTGCTTCCCTGACACCGAAATGAAGTGAGAGCTGCACAGCTTCAGCTCACTGAAAACACAGTGATCCACCATGGCCTGGACAGCTTGTCAGGTCCTCAGCTCAGCAAACTCCTTTGACCTGCACAGAGATGCCAGCTGCTGCTAGGGCAGAAAGGAGAACCTGCCAATACTGTGGGCTGCAGTGTATCATTCAAACCTTCTTCTTTCTACTGCTAAGGAAGAAATAAATACATGCAGAACAAGCAAGACAAGACAAAGCGGCCTCAAGTTGCCCCAGGGGAGGTTTAGAATCATAGAATCATAAAATCAGAGAATGGTTTAGGTTGGAAAGGACCTCAAAGCTCATCAAGTTCCAACCCCCCTGTGCCACAGGCAGGGACACCTCCCACTAGAACAGGTCGCTCAAGGCCTCATCCAACCTGCCCTTGAACACCTCCAGGGAGGTTGTGGAGCACAGAAGCACAGAATGTGATCTTCAATCTTCGATCACATTCTGTGCTTCTGTACTCCACAACTTCCCTGGGCAACCTGTGCCAGTATCTCAACACCCTCACTGGAAAGAACTTCCTCCTAACATCCTGTTTAAATTTCCCCTCCACCAGTTTAAACCCATTCCTCCTCGTCCTGTCATTACAAGACCTTGTGAATAGTCCCTCCCCAGCCCTCATGTAGGTCCCTTTCAGATACTGGAAGGCTACTATAAGGTCTCCTCAAAGCCTTCTCTTCTCCAGGCTGCAGAATCCCAACTCTCTCAGCCTGTCCTCACAGCAGAGCTGCTGCAGCCCTCTGAGCATCTTTGTGGCCCTCCTCTGGACTGGCTCCAACAGTTCCACATCCTATTTGTGGTGGGGGCTCCAGAATTGCTCACAGTACTCCAGGTGGGGTCTGAGGTTGGACATGAGCAACCATTTCTTCCCCTTGAGGGCTGTCAAACCCTGGCTCAGGCTGCCCAGGGCAGTGATGGAGTCCTCATCCCTGGAGTGGTTTCAAAGCTGTGGAGATGTGGTGCTGAGGGACATGGTTTGGTGGTGACCTGGCAGTGCTGGGTTAATGTTAGGACTCCATGATCTAAAAAGTCTCTTTCAACCCAACCCACTCTGTGATCCTATGATTAAAATTGCTTTCCAATCTGTGAGCTGCAATAATTTATTTTGGGGATTTATTTTTTTGTTTGTTTAGGACAAAGGAAGGTTTTGGTGGCTCCAAGCCTGGAACTGTCCAAAGCCAATTTGGATGGATGAGGTCTTGAGCAACCTGTTCTAGTAGGAGGTGTCCCTGCTCATGGCAGGGCTTTGGAGCTAGATGACCCTTAAGGTCCCTTCCAACCCAAACCATTCTGTGTTTCTGTGATTCTGTAAGATGTTCTAAAGATTCCTTTGGGAATGCAAAAGCTCCTCTGTGTCCTGGTTTGACACACACAGAGAGAGCAGCAATCTCTCATGCTCAATTTGTGGTCCAGCAGAGAAGAATGAGTCCATCCAAACCAGGAATCACAAGAGTGAACTAACTGAGAATGAACCAGGCTCCAGTGCTGCTCCACAGCCCAGTGAGCTCTCAGCGAATCTCTTAATCCTTAATAAGCACTTGCCCTTAATTGCTGATGCTATCCTAGGCTGGTACTTAGGCCCTAATTGATGAGCATTGTTTGCAGCAGGTTGATAGCTCTGCTCCAGAGGGAAAGCCTCGCTCCAGTGCTCCTGCAACTGCATCTTCCACTCCCTGCACAAGGCCCGGTGGTGCCTGGCACCATCTAGTGCTGAGATGGCAGGCAGTGACATGGCTGAGCTGGAGCTGGTGAATCTGGAGAAGAGGAGGCTCCCAGGTGACCTTATTGTGGCCCTCCAGTATCTGAAGGAGGTCTACAGAAAAGCTGAGGAGGGACTTTTTAGGAAGCCAGGTAGTGAGCTGCTGCAGCCCTCTGAGCATCTCTGTGTCCTCCTCTGGACTGGCTCCAACAGTTCCATGTCCTTCTTGTGCTGGGGGCTCCAGAACTGCACACAGTACTGCAGGTGGGGTCTGAGGAGAGCAGAGCAAAGGGGCAGAATCCCCTCCCTTGCCCTGCTGCCCACACTGCTCTTGCTGCAGCCCAGCACACAGTTGCTGTCTGGGCTGCACTCACACTGCAGCCTCATCTTGAGCTTTTCATCAGCCCAGACCCCCAGGTCCTGTTCCTTAGGGCTGCTCTCAGCCATTCCCCTGGAGTTGTGCTTGGGATTGCACCCACCCAGGTGCAGGACCTGGGTGGGTCTTGTTGAATGTCATGAGGATGGCCTGGGCTCACCTCTGCAGCCTGTGTAGGTCCCCCTGGATGGATCCCTGCCCTCTAGCAAGTCACCTGTGCCACACAGCCTGGTGCCAGCTGCACACTCACTGAGGGTGCACTCAAGCCCTCTGTCCATGTCTCTGACAAAGATGTTAAACAGTGGAATGGTTTGGTGGGAAGGGACCTTTAAAACTCATCCAGTCCAACCCCCTGCAGTCAGCAGGGGCATCTTGTGCAACTAGATGCCTCCAAGGCAACTAGAGCAGGTTGCTCAGAGCCCCAAACAACCTGACTTGAAATGATTGAAGGCATAGGGCATCTCCCACCTTTCTGGGCAACCTAGGCCAGGGTCTCGTCACCCTCAGTGTCAAACATTTCTTCTTTCCACCTCATCTAAATTCCCTGGTGAAGCTGGAGAGGCTTCAACGCCTTCAAATCTTGTCCTCCAGCTACTATTGCGTTTTAGCACCGGCGACGACAAACATAAACCTGCCACCCTCCCAGCCACGCCGTAAATCCTCTGTGTTAGCTGCACTCAGATTGCCAAATTAATTTTTTTTAAGAGGTGTTTCATGACAGCCTGTTTGAAAGCAACCCCCAGCTATCAAAGAGTATCTCCATCTAACAGCACGTACCAGACAGACGGTTTGTTTTGGAGTAAGACATGTACTACACGGAATAAGAATTGTCCACTGCCTTTTTGAGGCTCATATGAATCAGAGTTAATTAACTCTACTGGAAGGAGCAGGATTTTGCAGATGGAAGTCTCTAGTAGAAAGGCAGTTCCAGCAATCACAGATGAGAAAGGGCTCCACTGTTCTGAGAGTGAAACCACAGAACAGCACCTGCCCCTGGGATACATAAATGTGCATATTGTGAGCATCACCAGCCGGGGAAAGGGAGGCAGTACACACATTTTTTTATGCCTTTTCTTCAAATTTTAATGGGATGGTCTGTGTCAGCCTGGACTCCAATCCCCACAGATAAATCCAGTATCAATTGGCAGCTCATGGATACCACTGACTGGCAGGGGCTGGAAGGGACCCCTGAGGATCATCCAGTCCAACCTCCCTGCTCAAGCAGGGGCACACACAGCAGCTTGCCCAGCATCACAATGGCCAGGGTGGGGTTGGAATCTCTCCAGACAAGGACACTCCACAACCTCTCTGGGCAGCTTGCTCCAGCACCCTCACACCAAAGACCTTTCTCCTCATTTTCAGATGGAATCTCCTGGGTTCCAATCTGTGCCCATTGGCCCTTGTGTTGCTGCTGAGCACCACTGACAAGAGTCTGGCCCCATACTCTTGCCCCCCAACTTTCAGCTCTTGCTGAGGACTGAGCAGAGCCCCTTTCAGGCTGCTCTTCTCCAGGCTCAGCAGCCCCAGGGCTCTCAGCCTTTCCTCCTCACAGAGGTGCTCCAGGCCCCTCAGTATCTTCCCAGTCTCCAGTGGACTCTCTCCAGTAGTTCCCTGCCTCTCTTGAACTGGGAATCCAGAACTAGACCCAGTACTCCATACATTGCCTCACTAGGGCAGAGCAGAGGGGCAGGAGCACACATGTGTGGCTCCCAGAACACTCACACACTCCTCTTTGTCCCACAAAAAAAAAAAACCAAACTCATTTATATTTAGCAGCATTACACTGAAATGATTATTACCCTTCTCTGCTGGTGTTCCCCAGCAACAAACCAAAAGCAGTAATGGAACAGGAATGCTCGGTGAGACCACAACCACGGCCCCACACCACGCTGCATTAGATGCTTGTCCTCACTCCTGCTGAGCCACAGCTGCTTCTCCACAGCACATGGAACGTGCTCCCTCAAGAAGAAGGGAAGCTCCTCCAGAGCTTTATTCACCTGCTTTGGGGCCACAGTTGCGTCCAGCTCCAAGACTACTTCTCTTCCCCCACTCTGACCTCTTTGCAGCTCTCCTTCTCCTGCACTGGACCTTCTCATTTGCACTTGGGGTTTCTACCAGCACTGCTCAGAGGTGCAGCCTGACACCCAGTGAGCAGCAGCTGTTAGGAACCTCCTAGAGAAAAGAAGGTTGAGGTGAGACCTTTTGGCTTTCTATAGCTCCCTGAAAGGAGGCTGGAGTGACTTGAGGGTTGGTCTCTTCTTCCTAGTATCAGGTGACTGAATGAGAGGAAGTAGTGCTGAAATCGTGCCAGGGGAGGTTTAGGTTGGAGATTAGGATAAATTTCTTTCCTAAAAGAGTGGACAGGTGTTGGAACAGGCTGCCCAGGGAGGTGGTGGAGTCATTATCCCTGGGGGCATTCAAGAAACCTGTGGGCACAGCACTTGGGACGTGGTTTAGTGGCCATGGTGGTGTTGGATTAATGGTTGGACTCAATGATCTTAGAGGTCTTTTCTAACCAAAAAAACACTTTTGTGACTCTGTGATTCTTTTCATTCCCCCCTCAGCATCTGATGAGGATTGCACAGCTGGATTTCCTTGCACGCTGCCCCCCATCCCTCTAAAACACCTTGCTGAGCAGACCTGCCCAAAGACATGCTCAGAAGAGAAGCCTGAACTGGTGGGCTGCCTGCCTGACCTCACACTCAGCAGGTTCCCTGCTTGTCACTGCTCCAAGGATAAAAGACACTTTCGCCTCATGGCAGGAATGTCTTAGCACTGAAAATAAGGAGGCAAAGCTCAGCAGGATTTGCCCCAGCAGACCCTCACTGCCCTTTTGCGAGGTGTGTCTGTAGTGTGCACACATGTTCAGTCCCACAGGTGCGTGTGGATGTGAAGAGATCAGCTCCTGCAGCTTGCTTCACTTCTCTCTGTGCTCCCTCACTACCAGGATCATTCTGCTCCCAGGTCCCTCAGCTGCTCATCACCAGCCCTCTTCTCCAGACCCTTCATTGTTGCCCTTTCCTGGACCTGCTCCAGCCCCTCAATGTCCTCCTTGGAGTGAGGGGCCCAAAACTGAACCCAGTTCAATAATACCAAAAATATCAAATTTGGGTCTCTTAAACTTAACAACCAGGGGGGGGGAAAAATGGAAATAAATAATCAGCAATTCCTTTGCAGAGCAAAATGTCCGGAGGGAAGAAGCAAATCAAATGGATATGCTGCATCTCATCAGCAGACCTTCTTGCTTAGCAAAAGCAGCTAAAGGGAAGAGTTGTGACTGGCCTGTAAATGCTGCAGCTCTGGAGCAGCTCCTGCAAAAGCTGGGCCAGGCCTCTCCAGGGGAGTTCCAGGTCTTTGTCAGTCAGTGTGTGGACTGTGGGCAGTCAGCAAGGCCACTGGGAGCTTGGCTGTGTCCCTGTTCATCACCACACACGGCTGAGATCCAAACAAACAAGGGATGAGAAGTGCTTCCCCCTTGACCTGCCTGCTCTTGCAGCACCCAGCAGCATTTCATTTCTCACTTACCCTTTTCACCACTCCAGGCATTTTGCTGGTGAGTGATCAGCCCCTAGCTGAGGGTCACATCTAGCTTCTGAAAGGTTTTAAACGCCTTCTGCTCAGCGCAGCATGAGCAGAGCAGGGGAGAGGATGTGATGTCAGCTTATTAGCATTCAGGCCTTGATTATGAAATGCAGGCTCACAAGAACACCTTGTTCTAGGCTGCAACATCACCCAGATCAAAACACCAACTTCTTACCTTAGGAGGTGATTTGAAGTGTTTGCTTGGTTGATAAGGGCTCACATGCTGCAATCTGGAATCAGCGAGTCACAGAACTCCTTGTGCTGGAAAAGATCTCCAAGATCATGGAATCCAACCACTAACCCAGCACTGCCAAATCACCCCCAAACCAGGTCCCTCAGTACCACATCTCCACAGCTCTGAAAGCTTTCCAGGGATAGAGACCTCACTGCTGCCCTGAGCAGCCCAAGCCTTGACAACTCTTTTCCTGAAGAAATTGTTCCTCATTTCCAATCTAAACCTCCCCTGGGGCAACTTGAGGCCATTTTGTGCTTGTTCTTTGGGAAAGGCGATCAACCCAACCTGGCTCCAACCTCCTTTCAGCCTCTTCTTCTCCAGACTGAACAGCCCCAGATGCCTCAGCTGCTCCTCACCAGACCTGTGCCCTTCCCTGGACCCACTCCAGCCCCTCTATGTCCTTTTTGGAGTGAGGGGCTCCAACTGGACCCAGAATTCAAGTATTCAAGCTTATGCTCCTCTACAGGGACTGCTAATTCTTTACCACTCTTCCTCAGAAAATATTGACACCTTTCAGAATGGCAGCAATTTTGCACCATCAAATCTGCCCACAGTTTTATGACATCTTAAGTGATGCTAACAGGAAGTTCATTCCATTAAATCAATCCATTTTTTCTTCACTGTGATTTACAAAAAGTCCATAGATGCCATCTGCACTACTTTTCATTGATTACCTTAATGAATATGCTGCAAGAGTTTGCTATTAGATGACTGCAAGAACACTTCTATATATTATCAGCCTCCGTGCTCTGCAAAACAGCTCATTTATCCCCAAAAGTAGCTCCATGTTTTGACTCTCCTCTTAGGAGCACCTCTTTCATGAGGAGAGACTGAGGGAGTTGGGGCTGGTCAGTCTGGAGAAGAGGAGGCTCCCAGGTGACCTTATTGTGGCCTTCCAATATCTAAAGGGGGTCTACATGAAAGCTGGGGAGGGACTCCTTAGGATGTCAGGAAGTGATAGGACCGGGGGGAATGGAACAAAGCTAGAAATGGGTAGATTCAGACTGGATGTTAGGAAGTTCTTCACCATGAGGGTGGTGAGACCCTGGAACAGGTTGCCCCATCCTTGGAGGTGTTTAAGGCCAAGCCGGATGAGGCCTTGAGCGACCTGTTCTAGTGGGAGGTGTCCCTGCCTATGGCACAGGGGGGTTGGAACTAGATGATCTTTTAGGTCCCTTCCAACCTAAACCATTCTATGATTCTATGACCCCTTTAAAGTCAAACCAAATTTGCCATCTTTATATTGCATTTAAGTGATTTAGACAAACATTTCCTTTCTCGCAGCGTCCAGGTTGATACAGAAGAGCATCTGGGAAGAAAAAGCTTAGCAGGGCAGACTTAAAAACCTGAAACTGTTTAAATTTGCAATGAAGCAAAATCTGCAGCGCCAGATTTAGAAGGTGAATCTCCACTGCCATCTGCAGAAAGCAGATTGGCAAATTAATTGGCTACCAGCATAGCAGCAATTAAAAGTGCCAACATGCAAATATTGGTATGCAAATACGGTGTAAAACCAGGTGGAAAAGAGGAAAGGATATTTATGTATGGCTTGACACCATCACCACAGCTGGCAGATTCTTTATGTGCTGTGCCCCAGGAAGGGAAGGTGCTTTGTACTTCATTCCTTCAATGTCTTTATTTTTCCTCCTTTTAGTGGCAAAGCAGATCCCCTTCTGTTTCCCCCACATCCTCTCTCATACACACACACAGAATCACAGAGTGTTAGGGATTGGAAGGGACCTCAAAAAGTTTGAGTCGCATCCCTGCTGCCAGAGCAGGATCACCCAGGGCAGGTCACATAGGAACACATCCAGATGGGGCTTGAAAGTCTCCAGAGAAGCAGGCTCAACAACCTCTCTGGGAAGCCTGCTCCAGGGCTGCAGCACCCTCACAGAAAGAAAGTTTTTCATTTTCCAACGTGGAACCTTCTATGTCCCAGTTTGTGTCCACTACCCCTTTCCCTATTGTTGGACATCACTGAGCAGAGCCTGGCTGTGTCCTCTCCACACAGCCCTGCACATCTTTATCAGCATGAATGAGGGCAGGCCTCAGGTTCCTTTTCTCCATGCTAAAGAGCCCCAGCTCCTTCAGCCTGTCCTCAGCACGGAGATGTTCCACTGCCTTCAGCGTCTTTGTGGCTCTGTGCTGGGCTGTGCTGGTTTGAGGCTAATTGGAATATTTTGATGAGAAGAATTAGATTACAGGCTGTGAAAAGAAAACAATGGCGATGTCCACTTTGCTCACAGGTGTACTGAGATGTACTAAGGCAAGGACATAAAGATAGGTAAGACGGAGTCGCTCTGGTCTGAGCTCTGGCTGTGGGTCCTTCCCTGTCCCTGGCTTCTGGCTGGATCTGTGTAACCCAACTAATCAATTCTGTTTCTAACGCCCCTGGCCAATTTTCCCTGCTTACCTTTGCAGGTAAGGTAGATTCTAGGATAAGATTAGAGAGTGGGGAGAAGGTGGAAGGGTGGTTGGGAACCCCACTTGGGGACTTTGATCTCTGGGAGTGTCATCGTGTTTCTGTATTACTTTTAACTTGTACGTTTCTGGATATAGCTGTAAATATCTGTAATATATTGTAAATATCTGCAATATATTGTAAATATCTGCTTATACATTGTGCTAAGCTGTGAATATAAAGCTTCATTCTTAACTTTCAGCTGGCTTAGTCTGGGTGAATTCCAGTGGAGGGGAGGGGGGGAAGTGGCAACTCCCAAACTATCACATGGACCCTCTCAAGAAGTTCCCTGAGGTCCTTTTTGAACGGAGGAGCCCAGAACTGGGCACAATATTCCAGATGTGGCCACACTAGGGCAGAGTAGAGGGAGAGGAGTACAGGAGTACCTCTCTCAAACCCTTTTTCCGCAAGCTGGAGGCACTGGGATTCTAGCGCACTTGTGCTGCAAGGAACTGTCACTGCAAAAGCTGTCTCCTGAGGTGCTTGGCCTCAGAAGTGCAGCACAACTGCTACGTAAATCACTGAATCATAGAATGGTTTAGGTTGGAAGAGACCTCAAAGATCATCCAGTTCCAACCCCCTGCCATAGGCAGGGACACCTCCCACTAGATCAGGTCGCTCAAGACCTCATCCAACCTGGCCTTGAACACATCCAGGGAGGAAGCAGCCACAACCTCCCTGGGCAACCTGTGCCAGTGTCTTGCCACCCTCACTGTAAAGAACTTTCTCCTAACATCCAGTTTCAATNTCCAGAACTGCACACAGTACTCTAGGTGGGGTCTGAGGAGAGCAAAGGGGCAGAATCTCCTCCCTTGCCCTGCTGCCCACACTGCTCTTGCTGCAGCCCAGCACACAGTTGCTGCCTGTGCCGTGTGTGCACACTGTTGGCTCATGTTGAGCTTCTCGTCCACCCAGACCCCCAGGTCCTTTTCCTCAGAGCTGCTCTCCAGCCACTCACCACCCAGCCTGGAGTTGTGCTTGGGATTGCAGCGACCCAGGTGCAGGACCTTACACTTGGCCTTGCTGAATTTCATGAGGTTAGCCTGGACCCACCTCTGTAGCCTGTCCAGGTCCCTCTGGATGGATCCCTGCCCTCCAGCAAGATGCCACACAGCTTGGTGTCATCTGCAAACTTGCTGAGAGTGCACTCGATTCCTCTGTCACTGACAGAGATGTTAAACAGGACTGGTTCCAGCACTGACCCCAGAGGGACGCCACTTGTCCCTGGTCTCCAGGTGGACATTGTGCCCTTGCTCACTACTCTCTGCGTGCGACCATCCAGCCAGTCCTATCACGGAATAATAAGTAAAGGTCCCGAGGCAGTGCAAGCCGCACGTCTGGCTTTGCTGTGCTCTGCGTCCCCTCGAACCCGAGAGGTGCTGCTGGAAACCCAGCAAGCAGCCAAACTCACACCGCTTCTGCCTCCTTTTCTCCCGTGAGACGTCCGCGCCGTAAGGACAGGAGAAATGAACGGCTCGAGGCAACGGGACTAAGAATCAGCGCTTTGCCTTGGTGTTTATTGTAAGACGAAGCATTCGTTTCCTCACCTAACTGGAAGAGGCGCTGCGCTTCCTTAGGATACATCCTTCAGCTGAAGCACCCCGCCGCCCGTTCCACTTCTCCCCCAGCTATTCCACGTCAGCCCGCCGCCCTGGGGTGCCGGCGCTGCCCGGTGTCCGACCGGCGACACACCCCCGCTCTCCCCATCGCCGCCAGCCCAGCCGCCGGCGCGCCCCGCGCCTCCCGCACAGAACGGCAGCTCCGCCGCGCCGCCAGGCGGCGCTCTCGCGAGAGCCGCAGGCGCTGTTCCCGGTGGTGGCGGCCGAGGCGGGGCCTGAGCGGGAAGGGGCGGGGCGGGGCAGCC
>VWZI01003782.1:61316-96472 GCA_013396835.1 Psilopogon haemacephalus | reverse complement strand
CTCCCCTGCGGTCCCGTCGCCTTCGGGGCCCTCCGCTTCCAGGGATGCTCCCGGCCCCCTGGGGCAGCGCCGCCGGCCGCCGCCCGGCTCCTTGAGCGGCCTCGCTGCCCACTCCCCCCTCCCCCAGCCTCAAGCCCCTGCTTTTCCTCTCTCAGGTGCGGGCGGAGGCGGTGAGCGGGTGAAGCCCCCGCCCGGCGGCCTCCCCCATGGTGGGCTTCGGGGCCAACCGGAGGGGCGGCCGTCTGCCTTCCCTTGTCTTCGTGGCGCTGCTGGTGGTGATCGCCATCCTCGCCTTCAACTGCTGGAACGCCTCGTCCCGCCAGGCCCTGCTGCAGGAGGAGGTGGCGGAGCTGCAGAGCCAGGCGAAGCGCACCGAGGTTGCCCGTGGGCGCCTGGAGAAGAGGAACTCTGACCTGATGGGCAAGGTCGACTCCCACAAGAAGCAACTGGAGCAGAAGGAGGCCGACTACAGCCACCTCAGCAGCCAGCTGCAGGCCAGGGACGGCCAAGTGAAGAAGTGCGAGGACAGCAAGGTAAAGCAGAGGCTGCCTCGGGGCAGCGGGAGGGTCCCCCGGGCCCCAGCAGGGTGGCTCTGCCAGGGCGGGGCAGCGTTTGTTCTTGCCTGGCGGTGCCCGGGGCCTCTGCAGCGCCTGGAGCCGAAGGCTGCAATAAGCCGCCCGAGGCGCCGGTTTCTAGAGCCTGCTGCCTTGGCTTTGCTTGCAGTTGGGACATCGTTGTCTTTCCACAACTCCCTGAGAGGAGGTTTGAGCCATGTGGGAGTCGGTCTCTTCCTACCCCCCACCAAGGAACAAGCGGCAGGATGGGAGGAAGAGGGCTCAAGTTGTGCCAGGGGAGGTTTAGGTTAGATATTGAGGGGAAATCCTTCACGGAAACAGTGGTTAAGCCCTGGCCCAGGCTGCCCAGGTGAGTGGTGGAGTCTGCATCTCTAGGGAGGTTTCAAAGCCGTGGAGATGTGGTGGTGACCTGTGGCAGTCCCCGGGAAACCGTCGGACTCCATGATCTGAAAGGTCTCTTCCACCCTAGGTGAGCCTGTGGTTCTGTTGGCAGCACGCTTGGATTTCTCAGCGCACCCCAGGCGAGAGCTGAGCATCCAGCACAGGCAGCGTGTGTGTGTGTGCTAGCGGTGCAAGCGCTCACAGCTCACTCTTTGCCAGATGGTTATTTTACATTTAATTGGATTTTCTTTTATTATTATTATTAATTATTGGCTTTTCTCCTCTGCTGAGGTTATTTCATCTTTTGTAATCCATCCAAAAGCTCCCCGTAGCCCTAAAACGAGAATTTGCTTGGCCTGAAGGACAATGAGACAGGTATAAAAGGCTGAGGTGTAGCACCCCGAGCTTGTTTTCCCTGCCTCTCTCAAAATGCCTGGCACATCAGGCTCTGCTTCTCATGCAGCCAGCGCGTACTTGGGAAGCCAAAATTCTTGCAGCTGACAGAAGGTGTCATTTTCATTGGCTGCTAAGGGACAAGCTAATAGAAAATTCAGCTTGCCCTTTTATGTGGAGGTGGCCTGGGGATTTCTGTTGTTGTGGAGGGGGGAATGAGTGAATGCCTCAGCTTTGTTCCACTCTCACAACTCTCCCCGGCAGCTCTTGACAGAGGAGTTGAGCGGACAAGTTCTCTCCTCAGCCAGGGTTGGTGGTGTGCACTTTATTTGCATGCAGTTCCTAATGCTGCTAATTGAATGCTCTTTGGCACAGTAGGATTTATGGAAATCTCACCCTCTCAGGGTTATTACTGCCTGAGTTTGTTTTCTCTAGCCCTTTCATGTCACACATTTGATGAGCAGTGCAAGGGAAAAAAAAAAAAAAAGCATTTAATTGTCACAAGAAAATCTGAAATGCCAGGGGGAGTTAGAACTAGATGATCTTCTTCAAGGTCCCTTCCAACCCAAATCATTCAATGAATCTCTCATTACAGGCTCCTTCAAATCGATTTAGTTTGTGCTAAACCTCTGTTTTCTTTCCCAACTGAACCATTAAAACTAAGCCATTTGTGTGTTCAACAAACTTTCTTTTAATTTTTTTTTTTCTTCTTAGATGAGAATTGTGAGATTTCTTAGGTTTCTTCCTGAGATTGGAATAAAGAGCCTGAGGAGAGATTTAATTGTGGATACTCATGCTCTCCACAGGAGATAAATGCAGCTGAGACCACGGACTGGAAATATCAGAGTCACAGAATATTGGGATGCTGCAAAACCTAGTTTAATTTACAAGTGCTCTGTACAGAAAACAAAGTAGTTAAGGCTGAATGAGAGAAGCTGAGCTCAAATTAAAGCAGTTGAGATTTGAACAAAGATGCTTCTCCTCTCAAAAGACAGAAAATGGTTTGCTAAACTCTTGGGCCTTTTGGTGTTGGTTGGTTGGGTTTTAACTGAACTTTTACAGGCAAACAGAGGACAGATAGGTTTACCTTTTTGATTAAAAACAAGCAGCCAAAGATGATAGCCTGAGGTGGGTAGTCATGTCACTGAGTTAAATTTCCTTTCCCATGCTTTTTGGGATACTAAAATAACAGGAGTTCCTATCCAGGCTGGCAGATGACTACTGAAGCCACGTGGGCAAATGCATTGAAGGTGCCACCAAGCTGCAGTGGAAGTGCCTGAGGGTGTTCAGGGGAAGTAATATAAGTATAAATGTGAAATTTGGCTGTTCTGTTTGCAGGCTTTGTGTTCCTGTTTAGCCTGTGTTCCTAGGGCAGGGAACTTACTTCATGTGTTGTTATAACTGCCAGGTGTAGAGCTCCACGGGTGGCAGTCAAGAAAGCTGTTGGGCTTGCTTTAGATAAAATAAATCTGATTTACTTTGGAAATCTGTGGCTTTTTACTGCAGGACGCAAGTGCTAAATCAGGGTGTCTGTAAGGATTACTGGCAGCCAGAGCTGCCTTTGGTGCACAGGGAACAGAGGTGCTGCTAAGCTGCTCTTGCCTGCTGACTGTGGTGGTCTCCAGAAATCTGGCTGGTTTGGATGCTCAGAGCCTGGTGTCTCCCAGGGCAGAGAGGGGAAACTGGGCTAGGCAACCTCAGAAGTGAATTTTATTGCTTGCCACCCGGATGCTGCAGTCTGTGTCCTGCATCTGTTCGGTGTTCCAGAAGCTGCCATTTAAGGTCAGGTGAGCCACTAGCTTTGCAATATCCTGTCCTCTTGTGCCCCAAGATGTTCAGTGTGAGCTTCAACAGGCAAGAGGAGCACTGTGTGTTATCAATAACCACTCACTGACCCTTTCTCTTGCCCTCCCATGTGAGCTCCTGTCACCTCAGTGGCAACAATCCTCTTTGTTGAGTTGTTTTTCACTTAAAAACCCTTTAAGTGACTCTGTACTTCAGAGAGTCAAGAATAAAGCTCTGCTTTAGAGAATAGAGCTCTNAAAAAAAAAAAAAAAAAAAAAAGTGAGTAGTAGACCAAGACCAGGCCTGAATGATGTTGAGGTTTTTTTTTTTCTGTCAGAACAGTATTGGGCACAAAATAACAGAAGGGTTTGGGCTGGAAGGGACTTTAAAGATCATTGAGTTCCAAACCCCCTGCCATGCAGGGACACTTTCCACTACACCCAGGTTGCTCAAGGCCTCATCATAGAATCAGTCGGGGTTGGAAAGGACCACAAGGATCATTGAGTTCCAGCCTCCCCCGGCCATGGGCAGGGACACCCTAGCCTAGATCATCCAGCCTGGTCTCAAACATCTCCTGGAAGGGTGCATCCACAGCCTCCCTGGACAACCTGTGCCAGTGTCTCACCATTCTCACTGTAAAGATTTTCTTCGTAATCTCCAGTCTAAATCTCCCGTTTTCCAGCTCAAAGCCATTGCTCCTCATCATATTGCTGCAAGCCCTTGTAAAAAGTCCCTCCCTGAGGAAGTTCTTTGAACAAACTGGGTTTTTTACTCATGATCTTGAGAATCTTGAGATATTTACCTATGAAACTTGAGATGTGGAGATTTAGACTGGAGATTAGGAAGAAATTCTTCAAAGTGAGGGTGGTGAGCCACTGGAACCGGTTGCCCCAGGGGGGTTGTGGATGCTCCCTCCCTGGAGGTGTTCAAGACCAGGTTGGATAGGACCTTGAGTAACCTGGTCTAGAAGGAGATGTCCCTACCCATGGCAGGGAGTTGGAACTAGATGATCTTTAAAGTCCCTTCCAAGCCAAACCATTCTATGAATCTTAGTTCTCTTGTAAAGTGCAGGAGCCATAACAAGCCACCAACACTGTTAATTCCCAGGCTATCAAGTGATCACAGCAAGCTCTGGTTTTTACCACAGGTCAGCTCTGCTTCATGCTTCTTTGTCCTCCTAAGAGATTCTTTGCCTTGTGGACGTGCAGATCAAATGTGCATTTCCCACTGCTGAGGCAATTGGAATTTGTGCAGGCAGCTTCCTCCTGGCTCAGTGGTGTCTGTAGGCAAACCCAAACCATCTCTCTCTTTCCTCCCCTGCGTGTGTAATGAGCCAGTCACGCTGCACCAGAACATTGTCTGCTGTTAGGAGCAAATGTAGTACTGTGACCTTGGGTTTAAAAAAAGAAAAAAAACAACAAACCAAACCCAAAAGACAAGAAAAATCAGAAGTTCTTGAGAATTCTCTTCTCTTGTCACCCTCTGAGGAGCTTATGATCTGCTGGAGCTCAGCGCAAACTGGAGAATTCTCTCTTGGAGCTCTTCCTGGGAGGCAAGAGAGCTGATGGTGGCTCTGGCATTTGGTTAGCACAAGTTCCCTGAGGATTTCATGGGGTTTTTTTTGCACCACACCTTAAGGAAACTTTCCCACAGCTCTACACATCGCTTTGCAGTAAGCTCAATAAAATGACTGAGTGGCAGGAATTGGTGGTGGAGAGCTTCCAGATGGCAGCTGTCCGGATGTTCATAGCTCTGTTTGATTGCAGCTCTCAGGGGCTGCCTTTCTCCTTCCAGAGCTGTCACTGGCAGTGCCAGGTGGGTGATGCAGCCTTGCCCCTGTTCACTGTTGAGTGAAACATCCTGGGGAGCAACTGGGGATGTTCCTTTTGCCAGAACTCCCTGAGAGCTCCTCAGGTTGCAGTGCTGTAGCTTTACAGCAGTGATGTTGAGGGCACCTTCTAGTCTTGCCTTCTGTTTGTGATGGTCACAGTTGCCATCTCCAGTGCTGGGATGATTGTAGAATTCTACATCACACAATTGTTTGGGATGGAAAAAATCTGCAAGCTCGTCGAAACGGGACGGCGAGGAGCCTGGCTCGCTTTCCCAGCCGGTTCCCGGCAGGATGAAGTCCTCCTCCCCATAAAGGAACTCCTTGGGACTGGGGTCCCCCGGCTCTTCACTCGTTCCTGCCTCTGCCATGCTGGGAGCCGGTTCCGGGGCGGGGCTGAGCCCTGTTTCAGGGCCCGGTGAGGCGGGCAGAGCCCAACCGTTCCCCCATCACTTCCAGGTCACCACCAAGCCATGTCCTTCAGCACCGTGTCTCCACAGCTTTGAAACCATCCCAGGGATGGGGACTCCACCACTGCTCTGGGCAGCCTGGGCCAGACCCTGACAACTCTTTCCACGAAGAAACTGTTCTTCATGTCCAACCTAAACCTCACTGGGGGAAATTTGAGGCCATTTCCTCTTGTCCTGTCCCTTGTTCTTGAGAGAAGAGACCAATCCCCACCTTGCTCCAGCCTCCTTTCAGGGAGCTGTAGAGAGCCAGGAGGTTTCCCCTCAGCCTCATTTTCTCCAGGCTCAACAACCCCAGTTCCTTCAGCCCTGTTCTCCAGATACTTCAGCAACTTTGTTGCCCTTCTCTGGACCTGCTCCATCTGCTCAATGCCCCTCTTGAAGTAAGGGCCCTGATCTGAACCCAGGATTCAAGGTGTGGCCTCATCAGTGCCTGGTACAAGAGGACAATCCCAGTAATGATCCTGCCGGATCCATTACTGACCCAAGCCAGGATGCTGGTGGCCTTCTTGACTACCTGGGCACAGGCTGGCTCACCTTTGGCAGCTCTCCACCAGCACTCCAAGGTCCTTCCCCAGCAGGCAGCTGACAGTGGTACCTGTTCCCACAAAGGCAGCTGGTAGGTGTAGAAGGATCCAGGAACTGTGGCGTGGTCTTGTGCAAACAGATTTCTAAGAGAGCTCTCCTGTGCTGCTCCAGGAAATGCCCCAGTCACGGTTGGGAGTGCCCAGGCTGGTGAAGCTGGCCAGAGGAGCAGGGCCACCTGCTCGTGCTGTGTTAGGCACTTCAGAGGGTGCTCTTGTGAGATAAAGCAGTGGCTGACAGGGAGGTATGGGTGGGTGTTTACCCTTTACCACAGTTTCATCGGGAAGCAGTCCCACCACTGTCCTGTCCTGCTGCACACAGATAAGCTCCAGCCTGTTTGCCACGTTGTTCCCCACAGACTGTTCCAGTCCAGCACTGGAAGGTTGCCTGGTGTGGAGGTAGCTCCAGCACACGCTGGGTTTGGGATGTGTTTTCCCTCTGCAGAGCTCATTGGGCTACAGAGAATTTCTCCTCTACACCCCAACTGCTTTGGAAGGAGAAACAGGAGCAGAACAAATAGGTCTGAACTCAAGGAGGACACAGCTCAGAGAACTGGACTTGGGCCATGGTTTGTGGAGTGTGATTTTTGCATGTGTAGGTGGAACAGATCCCATGAATCATAAAAGAGCTTCTTCCCTTTCTCTCCTTCAGATGAGGGACAGCTGAGCTGTCAGCTGAGCTCTCGGGGATGTAAATTCTGCCGCTTCTCCCTGAAAGTCAGTGTCCCCAAAATGAGAGAGGGTGTGCTAAAGCCAATGCTATCTCCATCCAGCTCCCACCAACAGACAGCAGCTTTGGAAGGAGAAACAGGAGCAGAACAAATAGGTCTGGACTCAAGGAGGGCACAGCTGAGAGAGCTCCCCCAGCCCACTGCAAGCCCAGGGGTTTCTGGGATGAGCAGAAGCCAAACAGTGAGGAGGCTTCTGTGAGATTAATTCTTGTAGATGAAGGTTGGAAAACCAAAGTCTCTGCCTCCCAGCATCTCTTCATTTGGAAGTGTGTTGAGTTCCAGGAGAGGACAGTGCTGGACTGGAAGACAGGAAAAAATTGGTCATTGCTGCGGATGGCTTTGCAAAATAAGTAAGGATGCTTTATTAATGTTCAATGAATCCTTTTTACATGTTCTCCTGTCCCGGTGTCACAGATTCACAGAATGGTTTGGGTTGGAAGGGACCTTAAGGATCACCCAGTTCCAATCCCCCTGCTGTGGGCAGGGACACCTTCCACTAGCCCAGGTTGCTCAAGGCCCCATCCCACCTGGATGTTATCCTGTGTGACCTACCCTAGGTGATCCTGCCCTGGCAGGAAGGTTTGGACTCCATGATCTCCAGAGGTCCTTTCCAGCCCCCACCCTTCTCTGGCTCTTAACAACCGAAACATTGGGTGGAAAGTTACTAAAGACATAAATAATTCACTGAAAGGGAAGGTGCAGGTGGGTGGAGGAAGTCTGAGAGTGAGGGCATGTGTGGGTTTGGTTTGTTGTGACAGGAAACGTGGGTGACTGCCTCAGACACAAAGCTGCAGAGTAGGGCTGGGAGCTGGAGTAGCCTCTGTGTAAGTCCTGTGACAGAGGAGGTGTCTGTACTTCACTTTGGGAGGTGGCTCTGATCTTGTCACCTCAAGGTGACAACCCTTTTCCCAGCACCCTTCTAGAGTGACTGTTTATATTGATCATTAAAGTACCAGAAGGTATTTCCAGCAGCAGCAGCAGTGCTTGATCAGGGTGAAAAGCAAAAAACCACAACCATTTCTCAGGATCATAGAATGGTTTGGGTTTGGAAGGGACTTTAAAGATCATCCAGTTCTAACCTTTTGCCACAGGCAGGGACACCTTCCACTAGACCAGATTGCTCAAAGACTCATCCAACTTGGCCTTTAACACCTTCAGGGAGGGGGCATCCAAGACCACCCCGGGCAACCTGTTCCAGTGTCTTTCCACCTTCAATGTGAAGAATTTCTTCCTAATCTCCACTCTAATCCCCTCGCCCAGCTTGAAGCCACCACCTCTCATCCTGCCACTACAAGCCCTTGTCAAAAGGATGTTCTCCACATGCCTGTTCCTGCTCATTTTTGGTTTTACACCTCTCTTCATGTAAGAACAAGACCGAGCATCTTTCCTTGCTGACTTCGTGCACATGCGTTTCTTATTTAACTGCTATTTCTTTTTTTTCCCCTTTACTAAAAATAGCAGATTAAAAGCTGCTGTGGGAGTCTGCTGGTGTCAGAGTCTCTGTTAAAAATAAAATGTGTTAGGAATTTTAGGCAGCATCGCATAAAACATTTACTTTAAATACACATTAGGTAAAAATGGGTTTTGCTAGCAGTGCTGCTCGTTTATTTTTGCCCACTTAGGCTTTGACACTGGCAATTCACCATCTCTTCCTGCAGGGTGTTTATTTTAGTCCTGACAAGCTACTTTTTGATAGATGTTCTGGAAATAGCTCTAGGTCCTTCTTAGCCAAGCCTAAATCCAGTGTTTAGGTGGGTGAGATCACTCACAAATAACTTAGGTGTATTTACAAGAAGGTTGTGGGCCTCATTCTGCTGATCCTTTCACACAGAATGTTAGGGGTTTTAAGGGACCTTGAAAGGTAAGAGTCCAACCCCTCCTGCCAGGGCAGGATCACCTAGAGTAGGTCACACAGGAACACATCCAGATGGGTTTTGACTGTCTGCAGAGAAGGAGACTCCACAACCTCTCCTTATGTTTAGGCAGAACTTTCTGTGCTCCAGTTTCAACATCTTTTATATCCTGTACCTGGATCAGGGCAGTCCTCAATATCAATCCAGGCTGGGCAGTGCTGAAATTGAGAGCAGCCCTGCAGAAGAAGACTTGGGGGTGCTGGTGGGTGAGAAGCTGGAGATGAGGCAGCAGTGGGTCCTTGCAGCCCAGAAAGCCAATGGCAGCCTGGGCTACATCCAAAGTAGCTTGGCCAGCAGATGAGAGAGGTGATTCTGCCCCTCTGAGCTGCTCTGCTGAGACCTCACCTGCAGTGCTGTGTCCAGCTCTGGGGCCATCAACACAGGAGACACAAGGAGTGCTAGAGTGGGTCCAGAGGAAGCCATGAAGATAAGCAGAGGGCTGCAGCACCTCTCCTGTGGGGACAAGCTGGGAGAGTTGGGGCTGTTCAGCCTGGAAAAGAGAAGGTTCCGGGGAAATCTTTGAGCTGCATTTCAGTATCTGAAATGAACCTGCAGGAAGGCTGGGGAGGGACTGTTCAGAAGGGCCTGTAGGAATAGGACAAGGGGCAATGGTTTGAAACTGGAGCAGGGGAGGTTTACGTTGGACATTAGGAGTAAGCTCTTCACAATGAGGGTGGTGAGACACTGGAACAGGTTGCCCAGAGATGCAGTAGAAACTCAATCCCTGGAGACATTCAAGCTCAAACACAATGTGACCCCGAGCAACCTGATCTAGTTGAAGATGTCCCTGCTGGCATCAGGGGGTTGGGCAAGATACCCTTTGAGGGTCCCTTCCAACCCAATGCAATCTGTGATTTAGGAGGCAGACAAACACCTGAGTGCTGTGCTCCAACCCTTCCGTTCTCTGCCGCATTTCAGTCTAACCGTTCCTTCCCCTCAGGTGAAGCTGCAGAACAACATCTCCTATCAAATGGCAGACATCCATCGTCTGAAGGGTAAGGCCAGTGGGGATGGGGCAGGCTAGGAAAGTTTGGGTGGTTTTTAACCGCCGGGTCCTGCAGAATAGACCCAAAATGAAAGATCAGCCCAGGGTGTGACATTTTGTCATGTTTTACATGGTCTAGATCAGCATAGGGTTGGCTCTTGTCTGCAGGAGGAACATCTGCTCTGGCACTGCTCACTTCCAAGAGATTAGAGTTGCTTTCATGACCAACTCCGCAGCTTAACATAGCCTGGATCAGCAATGCTGGGATGTGCTGGGTTAGAAAAGGTCCAGAAAACACCTTCTAAGGCTGATCCATACAAACTTGGGTCTTACTGTGTGGGCTTCAGAGAGACCTGGAGCAGTGAACAAGCCAGCAGACAACACACTTGGCATTCCTGCCTGGGTCTTTAGTCACATCCCCTTGAGGCACACATTGGATTTTCCCACCACTGGCACCCAGGTCCTTCATCAGAAGCAGCCTCACAGGTAGATTTTCCTTTGCCTGTGGCAGGAGCAGCTCAGATTGCAGCAAGCCCCAAACCAGGACTTTTGACACAGTGTCAGAAGAATTGTCCTGTCCTTCAGTGACATTGCCACACGTCACTAAAGTGGCTTTTTTCTCCTCCCCCCCCGCCCAGGTTAGGTTAAGAATCTTTCTATAAACCTTGAGCAAATTTGGAACCTGTCTGGCAAGCTGTACATGCTGTGGGGTTATTTTTTCCCCTCAAATTTTTATCTTAATTAATTTTTTTTTGCTCTTCCCTGTAGAGCAACTGGCAGAGCTACGTCAGGAGTTCATCCGCCAGGAAGATCAGCTTCATGAGTACAAGAAGAACAACACTTACCTTACCAAGAGGCTGGAGTATGACAGGTGTGTCTTCAACAGTGTTGGGAGCTGTGGGGTGAAGTGTGCTTACTTAAAAAGGGGTAAATTAACCCTCTTTCTGCCAGTCCTCAGCCTTGAGTAGTGCTCACTTGGTGGTGAACTTCGACTTACCTGGTTGTTTGATCTCGAAGTTCTACATTTTTGTGGTGTTCTGCTCCTCCCCCAAAAGTGAGCTGTGATCTAAGAAAAAATTTTGACTTACTGGAATTGTGTCGGACAATTTTAAGTCCAGCTCCAACCCCCTTGACGTGGACAGGGACACCTTCTACTAGACCAGATTGCTCAAGGCCTCATCCAGCCTGGCCTTGAACACCTGCAGGAAGGGAGCATCTATGACCATTATGTTTATTTCACTTTTTTGCTGCTCTGTCCCTGTTTTTCTCCAGTTCTGCTCTCTTTCTATGTCCAGCCCCTTCCCACTTCATACTTATTCCAGTGCAAGGGCTTTTGGAGGATTCTAGAAGGTTTGAGTCCGATAGACTTGGCCTGGTTTGTGGATATATTCATTCTACCTGATTGCCTTTTGCATATATGCACCTGTAAATGGAACCTCCCTTTGAACTTCCAGTCAGTGTGCAGTATCTTCATTCTTACTCCCCAGAAGGAGTAAGTATCATTTCTGTCCTCCAGTCCCAGGTAGCTCATGACCCTAAACTGGGACAGAGTATTCTAGTTGAGATTTAACTTTGGCTTTGTCTGCCACTTCATATTTCACCCCTCCCCCTTCTTTTGTTTTATTTCTGGGAGAGCAGATGCACCAAATGAAATACAACTAACAATATGTTTCTAATCAAGTCTGCAGTGTGGGCAGCAGATCAAGGAGATGAGACTGCAACATGAAGAAAACATCAAGAAATTAATGGACCAAGT
Source organism: Psilopogon haemacephalus (assembly GCA_013396835.1). Classification (NCBI taxonomy): domain Eukaryota; kingdom Metazoa; phylum Chordata; class Aves; order Piciformes; family Megalaimidae; genus Psilopogon; species Psilopogon haemacephalus. The sequence continues at coordinate 85,074 of VWZI01003782.1, read as the reverse complement.
TGTGCGGGAACAAAAGGTAATGAGCAGCTAAGTTTCTTTGCTGAATTAGAAGAGCTGATTGTCTGAGCCAGATCTGTGGAGGCCTTGAATGATAGGAACAGTTTCTTACCCTTGAAAAGTTGTCCAGGCCTGGCCCAGGCTGCCCAGGGTAGTGGTAGAGTCCCCATCCCTGGAGGAGTTTCGAAGCTGTGTAGATGTGGTGCTGAGGGATGTGGTTTGGTGATGACGTGGCAGTGCTGGGTTCGTGGTTGGACTCTGTGATCGTGGAGGTCTTTTCCAACCTAAATGCTTCTGTGATTCTATGATTTCACCCCTAATTTATAAGTATCACCCTGCACAGCCCTAATGGGGGTTCACTGCCTCTTTGGCTTGGGCAGTGAATTGAGCCTTGAAGATCAGGCTTCATTTTTTTTTCTGCAACCTCCCCTGTGATGTCGTTGCTGAGGATTTCAGCTGCTTCTTTGTAAAATGGATATTATTTTACAGCTCTCCAGGGTAGGATCTGTGTTCTTAGTGCCTTATATAGGTTATTGTACAGAGGAACCTGATCTCAGCTGAGGCTTCAAGGTGCTAATGTGATGCAAATAACAATGGTATTTGAGTGGTGCCAGGAGTGTAATTACATGGTGCAAGCTGCCAGTAGAACAGGGGCCTCTTTCCTACAGGCAGATGAAATAACCTCCTTTTCTTAGCTTCTCATTTCCTGGCTTCATCTCTGTTTACAAACATTGCAAATAAAAAGGCAGATTGAAGCAGATCTCAGTCAGATCTTTCTCAAAGTCTTCGAATAGAATCTCTGACCTGAGGCTTAAGGCTTCTACTTCAGATCAGCCCACAGCAGTATCCATGTCACAGGGCCTTGCTAGTTTACATTTGCTGCTCAGTTGGATCCATGCCCTCAGGATTCAGGTTGCCATACAGGGGACTCCTGCTGTTGTTAGCTTCAGTGATATCTAACCCATAAATGCAACCAAGCTTGAATTCCAGCATATTTGGCTTTTGATTTTTTTTCAGTTTAATGTTGATTCCTTATGAATTCGTTCTAGCAGGCCACGCAAAAAATTCAGTCCAGTAAAGACACTGAAGTCAGTCCCAGTAATGATAACCAGGCTGTACCTAAGACTGTTCCAGAGGATGAAAACACGGTGAAGAACGAGCAGCCTTCAGACCATGTCGTAAATGACAAAGGTACTCTCTTTTCTTTGGTCATTTGTGATAGATCATGGGCCAGTGGTGGTGTTTCCTTTGCTGTCACACAGAATTGTGTGTTTTTCTGTAGTGGAATAGTGAATTCTTTGGCTCAAATCACTTGATAAGCTGTATGTGATTGTACCAAGTTAGAGACTACAGCTGGCCAGTGACTGACATCCTTCTTGGATCGCTTTATGACAGTATTTTTGTGTTCACTTTGTTGGCTCACTTGGCATCTCCTTCCTGATGTGGCCAATTGTGAACTGGGTATGGCCTCTGCTCCCTGTGGGATGGTCTTGGGCTGAACTAGGGAAGGGAGAGCTTGTTGGAGAACTGGAATCTGCGTGGGGAAGGTGACTGGGGGTGAGGAGTACCCAAACCCCTCTGAGAAGCTATATAAGGCAGCGGGGACAGTGGGGACCTTTGCTTGTAAAGGGCTGTGCAGGAGGCTCTTGAAGAGTAACAGCTGTGGGTGTTTAGGCCTCTCCCAAAGGCAGATGGGTTCTTTTTGTTCCCACTTTCTGCCACTGACTCAGCACCTTGTTGTATCAGCTCAGTGTCTGTTCCAGCCAGCTTCTTGGAGCAGGCTTTCCTCACTCTGCTACCTGCAGCAGTGTGTCTGCTTCCCATCCTTTCCTGAAGACTGCAGTGACTTGGGAGTGCTGCTCCAGAGCAGCAGTGACCTCAGCAGTACCAAATCAGGAGTGGTGTGGTTGTGTTATCAGTATGGGACATGTTCTCTGGATAAAGGACTTTTCTTCTGGTCTTGGAGCCTCCCACAAGAGGGAAATTCACTCTTCAAACGTGAGGTGAATAAGGCAGAATATCCTTTTCGTGTCTTGCAGAGAAAATCAAACCAGGAGGAGATGCTGGCATGCCTGAGATAGAAGATAATGATCCTGCTAAAGCTGAAGATACTCCCACTGGTTAGAAAAAGACTCCTAATAGTTTCACACTTGGGTTCTTGGTGCTGGTACACTGATGGAATAGGGTGAATGTTTTGTAGTAAATGGAAAGCTTAAAGTCTGCCTCTGGCAGTAAAATTTAAGTGGGGTGTAAAATCTCCTTTTTTTCCTGGGCTTTAGTGGTCTGAATTGTCAAACCCAAATGCTTCTGGTAAATGCCTCCTCCAGGATCTTGTATATATTCATCTGTGGTTTAAAAACAAGTAAAGAACAAGGAGAAAAGAAAGTTCTACAGGCTTGTTAGAGGAAGATCTGGTAATGTAACGTCTGTTCCATGCTAATGCTTTTGCCCATGTCTTTTGTTTTAGCTCTAAAGAAGCCACTTATTTCAGCTCCTAAAAGTGAAGCTCACCAACCTGTTGTGAACCTGCCAACTGAGCAGCCCCACGGTCCAAACCTGGCACCAGGTAAAGTCTCATTAGCAGGTGACAGGCCAGAATTTTGTAGGAAAACACCATGAAGCCCCCTCCTCTGAGTCTGAAGTGGTTGCAAAAACAAAAACAACAATTTCTGCAGCATACAGGCTCAGGTGGATTCTTAGTCTGGCACTAAAGGTGTTGGTTGTAGGCTCTTTTCCTCTCCCTAGCAATTTCTGAGCCTTTTGACCAACTTCAGTCAAATTTGAGTTAGAAGCTTCAACAAGAGATTTCTCCACTGGACAGAGGAGAGTAGCTGATGTCAGGATTCCTCCTTAGGGCTGCAGCATGCATCAGGAGGTGGTCGTTCTGGTAGCCAGTTGTACTCAGACATTAAAGAGCAGAGCTATCACTGCTCAGTGTCCTCCTATTTCTGTCAGCACCTCACTGGAGGGTGGTGTGGGGGAGATTTAGGACTTGTGAGAACTGCACTGAAAAGATTGAGAAGAATTGCAGTTAGAAAGGACACAAATCCACAGAAAATACAAATTATAGAATCATAGAATCAGTCAGGGTTGGAAGGGACCATCTAGTTCCAACTTCCCTTACCCTACCCTACCCTAGATCAGGCTGCCCATAGCCTCATCCAGCCTGGCCTTAAACACCTCCAGGGATGAGGCTTCGACCCCCTCTCTGGGCAGCCCATTCCAGGGTCTTACCACCCTCATGGTGAAGAACTTTTTTCTAACATCCAATCTGAATCTGCCCACCTCCACCTTTGCTCCATTCCCCCTAGTCCAGTCACTACTCTGATATCCTAAAAAGTCCCCACTACAAATAATGTAGTGCTCATGAATCAAGTCAGTTCAGTGTCAGAGAGATCATGCCATGATCCTGCCTTGATCAACCACAGCATGGCCAGCAGGACCAGTGTAGGGATCATTCTCCTGTTCTGGGAACTGCCGAGGCCACACCCTGTACTCAGTTTTGGGCCCCTTACTCCAGGAAGGACATAGAGGAGCTGGAGCAGATCTAGAGTAAGGCAACAAATCTGGTGAAGGGTCTGGAGAACAGGGCTGGTGAGGAGCAGCTATGGGACCTGGGGTTGTTTAGTCTGGAGAAAAGGAGGCTGAGGAGAGACCTGCTCTCTACAGCTCCCTGAAAGGAGGCTGGAGCCAGGTGGGGGTTGGTCTCTTCTCCCAGGGAAAAAGAACAGGGCAAAAGGAAATGGGATCAGTTTTCCCCAGGTGAGGTTTTGATTGGAGATGAAGAACAGTTTCTTCCCCATGAGGCTTGTCAAGGTCTGGCCCAGGCTGCCCAGGGTAGTGGTGGAGTCCCCATCCCTGGTGAGATTTCAGAGCTGTGGAGAAAGATGTGGTGCTTAGGGGCATGGTTGGGTGGTGACCTGGCAGTGCTGGGGCAGTGGTTGGACTTGGATGGTCTGAAAGGTCTTTTCTAGCCTGAAAGATTCTCCAACTCTGATTAGGTCATATCTGCACTGCAAGCAGTGTGTGAGGTACTGCACGGCTGAATGAAACCCCTGAGCTGTGATGTACTGGGGTTGTATTTGAGAGGTGACCAAGCAGCTCAAAGGTTGTTCTGCCATTAGGCAAAAGGCAGCAGCAGTGTTGCCTAACTTCTTCCCCATGGTGGTGGATGCCTCAGCAGGTTAGAATCCCAGAGTCAGTGAGCTCACAGCCTGTACATCCCTAAAGCTGATTATTTCCAAGTGTCAAAACTTCGAAGTAATTAGACTCTTTTTGTTGTTCTGAGGTTGTCCTTCTCTTTTTTTCCTTTAATTGATGAGAAAACAAAAGCTGGCAAGTGAAAAGCTTGCTGGAGAGTCTATCAAGAGAAAGTTTGAAGTGAGTTTCAAGGGTTCCAGACTTCTCTGTGTTCCTCAGTTGTGTAGTCTCATGACTCTGATTATTATTTTTAGCATAACTCCTGTGACCTACAGCAACCTTCTCCTCAGCTCTTGAAACAAGAAATGATGCTTAGATTTGCCAGGCAGAATTGGCAGGAGGATAACAAACTATGTAAAGGTGTTCATTTTGCTTTGGGCTTCATCAAGCACTTCAGTAGACACAGCAAATCAGCTTGGGGTTGATTTGGTACTGGCACAGCATGAATTATCTTTTAGCCTTCTTTTGGAACCATGTGAAAAACCAAAGCTGCTTCCTCACCCTGTAGGTTTGCACAGTGACACTGACAGAAACGCTGACGGGGCCAAGCAGATCCCTCCAAATTCTCTCCAGCACTTAAATTTTGAAGAAAATGTGGAAAACCCAAAAGAACACAGAATTGAGACAGACCACATAAAAATTCCAAAGAGCAGAGTGAGTGACCTGCAGAAGATGAAGCAAAGTAAGTTGGCCAATGGCATTGTCACTAATCCCTTCATGTTCTGTCTGTGGTGGGCAACGGGAACCATGGCAGTGGGTGGCCTTCTGGAGGAGAAATGTCACATGCTGTGGGTATTAGATACACCTTAGAGATACTCACTTGTTAAAAACAAAAAAAAAAACCACAAAATATTTCATTTCTACTAATTTAAATTGTTTTGGAAATTACTACACACTTAATTTAAGTCAAGACTCTGCAGCTCCCTGAAAGGAGGCTGGAGGCAGGTGGGTCTCTGATCTCTTCTCCCAAGGAAGAAATGATAGGACAAAAAAAAATGGCCTCAAGTTTTCCCAAGGGAGGTTTAAGTTGGATATGAAGAATAATTTCTTCTCCTTCAAGTTTGTCAAGGCCTGGCCCGGGCTGCCCAGGGCAATGGTGGAGTCCCCATTCATGGAGGGTTTTGGAAGCCATGGAGATGTGGTGCTGGTATTTGGATGCCTGCTAACAAATGATGTGTGAGGGGTTCAACAATGCAGAAGTTTGTAAACATGGATGTAGCCAGTAACTAAAAGATGAAGAATTAGATGGGCAGAGCAACTGACAAATAGCAAGTGAGCAGCTCAGTCAGAGCTGATGTGACCAGCAGTAAATATTGGTCCTGAGCAGATGTTGGAAGTGAGGTTTTTCTTCTGGGAGGTGTTACCAGGAATGCCTGATAAGGATGTGATTTAGCTGGTGCTTGTGAGGCCATCCCTGGGTTTAAACATCAAAGAGATGTGGTGCAAAGCTGGAAGGAATTCACCAGAGAGGGAAGAAAAGAAAGTAGGGTTAGGAGGAGGGGAAAAAAGCTCTGAGAAGACCAGATTTGAAGAGGCAGGAAATGGGAATCAATTCACTGCTCTGTTGGTGGGGATATTAAGAAACAGGTCTTTAGGGAGGGCTTCAGTTATCTCAGTGGCCCTGGTGGAGCTTTCTGCCGTAGGTGTGTTCAAAATGTGCCTGCAGCCTGTGCGAGCTTTGCTTCCACTTCCCGTATCCTGAAATGTGCCAGACTCTTTAGCTGATTGAAGTAGCCTCTTGAAGACCTTGCTCTTGTCTGAGTGACTGCAGCTGAAATGACAGAGCTCCCTGTGCCTGCACTGCGTTGGCTGTCTCCCTGGTGATGGAGGAGAGGATGGGGTCTGGATGTGTGGGCAGGAGCAATGAATGGAATGTCTGTTGTAGACTGTGAATGGTACCTGAGAGTCAGACACCATCACAGGTTAGTCTTTTCTCTTTGCTTCTTCATGTTTTGAATCACTGACACTGCACATTGCAGGAAAGGAGAGGCTCTGTCACATACACAGGGAAAGTGTGCCCAGCAGGACCAGGGTAGGGATTGTCCCCCTGGACTGGGCACTGGGGAGGCCACACCACAAATCCTGTGTTCACCTCTGAGTCACTCACTCCGAGGACATTAAAGGGGATGGAAAAGGTCCAGAGAAGGGCAGTGAATGTGGTGAGAGTCTGAAGTCTTCAGCCTGGAGAAAAGAAAGGTGAGAGAAGACCTCCTGGCTCTCTATAACTCTATATAACTTTTGAAAGGAGGCTGGAACCAGGTGGAGGTCAGTCTTTTCTGCCAAGCAATGAGCAAGAGGACAAGAGGAGCTGGCCTCAGGTTGTACCAGGGGATGTTTAGGTTGGACATTAGAAAAAAAATCTTCCCTGAAGGGGTTCTCAAAGACTGGAACATGCTGCCCAGGGAAGTGGCTGAATCCCTACCCCTGGAGGAGTTTAAAAGCCCTGGAGATGTGGTGCTGAGAGACATGGGTTAGCACCAGCCTTGGCAGAGTCAGAGAATGGTTGGACTCAATGACTTCAAAGGTCTTCCTCAGCTAAAACAATTCTTTGCTTTTTTATTTTATTGAACAGGTGTAAAAAGCAGCTTTGGTAGCAGGTACAGAGAGGGGCACGCTTTGGGGGTTTGGTTTCTGAAGCAGCAGAAACTGGAAGTGACTGCAGCAAGGTCAGGATTTGTGCTCTTAAGTGGCACCTTGGAGAATGCTGGGTGCAGCAGACCTCCAGTGAAGCTGCTGTTCCAGGTTGTCCTTAGCCTAAGAATAGCTTCTCTGTGTCCTGTTTGTAAGGATCCAGCCTTGAGTCACACCTCCTGTCAGTCCAGAATTCATTCCAGAAGATGCTGCCTGCAGATTTTAGCAGCAGCAACATCCTCATGAGGCTGTCACTGACCTCTTGTGCTTCAGGACATTTTACTCCACGGTGCCTCAAGTAGACAGTCCCTGCAGAGGGGACTAACTGCCTGTGTTAGGGTCACTGTCTCAGGTTTGGAGTGATTTGAGATCCACTGTGCCATCAAGATTTCAGATCCTAGCTGTCTGCTTCAGAAAGCAGTTGGTATGGATGTTCTGGTGTTGTGTGAGAAGTCATCTCCTGCCTCAGGCCTTTGTACTCCTGACTCTGCAGTGGAGCTGATACCATGGCTGCCCAGACTGAAACAAGTGCTAGAGGTAGGGGTTCATGAGCTCAGCTTCTCCCGCCTTGGTTTGCAGCATGAAGCACTCCTGGTGAAGGAGCAGCTGCTTCTGAAGCTCTGCTGGGACCTGAGCTCCCCTGAGCTGCTCAAGTCAGCTGCAGCTCCTTGCTGTGCTTCTAGAATCTGTGGCTACTATTTTAACCTTTCCTTCTTCAGTCTGTGGAGTACTCATCTGTTACTTGTCCGCTTCTGCGTATCCTGGGGTTTGATTTTCCTGTAGGTTCAGGAGGTTCTGTTGTCTTTCCACAGCCTGTTTGATATTTCAGGTGGGAATTGCAGAGTTCTCCCTGCTTTGTGTACTGTGGAGGTGTCCAGACCCACAAGTGATAGCAAGGGTTCCTCTGTTAGAGGTGAAGAGAGAATGAAGAACACAAACTTCTGATCTCTACCTAGATCCCAGCTTTTTCTTGCTTATTTAATGAAAAGCCCCAAAAGCTGCTGTTCCTGTCGATCTGAGCTGTACTAGATGTGACTCTTGAATAAGCTGTGGTTACTGTTCTGATGTTCATTTGCTGCCACTTAGGATCTTCTTCACTGTTTTCACAAACTGTTTCATTTTTCTGTCTGTCTGTTGTAACCCCAACATCCTTTTTAACCCCCAGTGTTGGAACCCTACCCACCAGTTAGCTGCTTCCACTGCAGATCACCACCTGCCCTGGTAATTTTCCCTCAAGCCCATTTCCAGTCCTTATCCAGTCCATATCCCATTTTAATCCCAGTTTTTCACTTGCACATGATCCCTCCAAGACTCTGCAGACTCAGTGCTGTGCTCTTTGGGCAGCCTGAACTAAGCAGATCCCACCGCACACCAGCTCTGAAGCTGACATTACACCTGCATCTATTATGGTGTGCTTGCTTCACTGTTTGTCATCTCCTAGTTCCAGCTAATTCTCTTTTTCTCCTGTGCATTGTTTCAGTGTCTGGAATTTTTTTTTTTTTTTTTTTTTTTGGGGAGGCAGAAATGGTGGGTTCAGAACATTTGGAAAAGTCCTAAATGTTAATAGGAGACCACAGTGTGAAACCAAGTGAATGAGGTGGTGAGATCAGTGTGGAGATGCAGGGCAGATCTTTACTGGCTTTTCAGCAATCATCACCATGGATGAGGTCAGCAATGTATTGCTTTGTGGATCATGAAAATGCCAGGCCTCCTCCAGAAGCAGCCTAGGTACAAACTCATCCACTGAGAGCTTCCAGAAGCAGCCTGGGTACAAACTCTTCCACTGGGAGTTTCCAGAAGCAGCCTAGGTACAAACCCTTCCACTGGGAGCTTCCAGAAGCAGCCTAGGTACAAACCCTTCCACTGGGAGCTTCCAGAAGCAGCCTAGGTACAAACCCTTCCACCGTGAGCTCTCCAGCATGTCAAGAAAACATTCGATAGTGTTGGTGAGTCAGTAGAGCTGGAGCTGTGTGTGGATGCTTGCTCTGGCTCTGTTTTTGCTCCAAAGAATGAAGCTCAGAACCACCTGATTGCCCAAGACCCAAACGCTGAAGGATCCAGAGGCGCCCATAAGTTGTGTGGTTCTCCCCCTGGCCAAGCTCTCTTCCCTCTCCCCTTTTCCTCCTCCAGCTGAAGCTGTCCGAACCCTGAGACTGTCTTAACCTGCAGCCTGCCTTTGGTGAGAATCTTCCTGTTTTCTTTTCCTCTCTGCTTCTGACTTAATCCTTTGCCTACTTCACAGGCCGGTTCTTTGATGAGAATGAGTCCCCTGTTGACCCGCAGCAGGGCTCTAAACTGGCAGATTATAATGGGGATGATGGGAACGTGGGTGAGTATGAGGCAGACAAACAGGCTGAGCTGGCTTACAATGAGGAAGAGGATGGTGATGGTGGAGAAGAAGACGTCCAAGGTGAGCTTGGGCCTTACCTCCATCCCATTGTGACGAAACCCACGCCGTTGAATTTGTGTAAAGCCTTGCCACTTGGGGCAAATCTCTAGCAGAGCTAAGCTTTAGGCAATCTTGGCAGCTTGCTCTTGCTGTGTTTGAAAGCAAGGCTCCAGCAGCTCTCGGGGAGAGGATTCAATACCTGATTGCACTCCTGTGTGTACAGCTTCTGCTAGGCAAATCCAGACCATTTCAGCAATTTTTTTTTTTTCGTCTACACACCCCCCTCCCCCCCCTGATCTGTTCCTTTTGCCATCACTAAAGCAATTATGGAGCACAGAAGCACCCTGCTTTTGACAGCCACCTTTGTCCCCCCCCTACCTGGAGGTGTGGCATGCACCCAGAGCTGGATTTAGCAATTCTAAGCCGTCAGGTTTTTGTGCCTTCTACACAGATTCAACAGGCTCCTGCTTTTCCTTGCTAACCAACCTCCCAGCCTCAGGAATGCTGTACCAGCCTAACCCCTGGATCTGCATGTGCCCCCCTCCTTCTGCATGGCAGCCCCATCCCCTCTCATTGCTTGTCTGCCATCCTCCATCCAGCTGTTTGGTGATGTCTTGGGGAAGGTTTGCATGTGTGCAGGCTGAAAATGTTTCTCCAATTATATATGGTGTTCCCATTTAAGGAAGTGGGAAATAGAGGCATGGGTGGGGGGGGCAAAACCCACCCTGATTGGAGTTCATAGATTGCTAGAATGGCTTGGGTTGGAAGGGCCCTTGAAGATCATCTAGTTCCAACCTCCCTGCCGTGGGCAAGGACACCTTCCACTAGGCACCCTGGTTTTGTTCCACCTAACACAAGTTTTTAGCTGCTGCTTTTTCAACTGTGGATTTAATTGGTGGAATTAATGAGGAAAGCTGATAAAAACCCAGCAGATTTCTGGGGGCATGCATGGAGTACATTTCCCACCTCTCTGGACAACTAGGGTCAGGCTCTCACCATCCTCAGGGTCAAACATTTCTCCCTTCTCTCCAGTCTGAGTCTCCCTCTTTTAGTTCAAACCATCACCACTGGTCCTGTCACAACAGGCCCTGCTCAAAACTCTGTCTCCGCCTTTCTGATTGCACCTTTATGCACTGAGAGGCCACCAGAAGGTCTCTCTACAGCTTTCTGCAGGCTGAACAACTCTCAGCCTGGCCTCACAGCAGAGGGCTTCCTGGCCTCACAGCAGAGGGCTTCCAGCCCTCCCAGCATTGCTGTGACCTCCTCTGGCCCCACTCCATCAGGTCCAGGGTGGCCAAAGGAAATGGTTGTCATGGACTTGATGAAGGGTCTTGGATTCATAGATTCATAGAATGGTTTGGGTTGGACTGGACCTTGAAGATCATCTAGTTCCAACCTCCTTGTCATGGGCAAGGACACCTTCCACTAGGCACCCTGGTTTTGTTCCACCTAATGTAAGTTTTTAGCTGCTATTTTTTCAACTGTGGATTTAATTGGTGTAATTAATGAGGAAACCTGATAAAAACCCAACATATTTTGGGGGGACATGCAGCTAACTCTGCAGTGTCAGCAGTTTGGGGCTGGGCTGGCAGCTTGAAACTCATGAACAAGCAAAAGGGAAAGTGTGGATCAGAACCCTGGGCAATTAATGAACTCCTGATTAAATGGAAAAGCTGCTGCTGCTCCAGAAGATGTGACCTCTTATGTTACTGTTACACCTCTGCTCCACACCAGTGGTGGATCAGTGGAGGCTGGGAGAGTTGGGGCTCTTCAGCCTGGAGAAGAGAAGGCTTCAAGGAGACCTTATATATCTGAGGGTTCCTACAGGAGGGCTGGGGAGAGACTGTTCAAAAGGTCTTGTAATGACAGGATGAGGGGGAATGGGTTTAAACTGGCAGAGAGGAGATTGAAACTGGATGTTAGGAGGAAGTTCTTTGCAGTGAGGGTGGTGAGACACTGGCACATGTTGCCCAGGGAGGTTGTGGCTGCTCCCTCCCTGGAGATGTTCAAGGCCAGGCTGGATGAGGTCTCTTACAACCTAAACCATTCTATGATTTTAGTCACTCTGGCTCACTGACGTCTGTTCCTCAGGATGGAGTGTTGCTGGGCTGTACTTTGCTTGTACAAGCTGCCTTCTGAGTGAGGGTGCAGAGGTAGAGAGCTGCTGCTGTGGAAGCAGACCTGTCTCTGATGATTGTCACCTCATAGTGAGGAGGAGAGAGTGGTTTGTTGGGCACAACTGTGAGTCTGAGCTCTGCAAATCAGAGCAGTTGTTGGGCTTTTGGTGTTTTTTAGTTGAGTTCCCCTTAGCAGAAGGTGACAGCTGGCTCCTCACACCATAGTTCCTTAATTGGCCTTCAGCATTGGAGCTTTGAGGTGCTAACCAAGGCCATGGAGCTGTGACTGCATCTCTCACTTCAACCATTCACTTCGGGCTTGCATTTATACTTTACCTGCTGGGAAGAGAAGGAGGAAGTCTTTACAATGAGGGTGGTGAGACACTTGAACAGGTTGTCTAGAAAGGCTGTGGATGCCCCCTCCCTGGACATGTTTTAGGACAGGTTTCATGAGAACTTTGGCAACCTGCTGTAGCGAGAGGTGTCCCTGCCCATGGCAGGGGTTTGGAACTGGGTGATCTTTAAGGTCCCTTCCAGCCCAACCCATTCTGTGATTCTATAACTAAGGGACACAGCTCTTGCTGCACCCCAAAGCTCCATGATGGTTTGCTTCTCAGCACATTGCTGTAGTGGTCTTCAGAGGGAAGCTGTTGGCTTTGGATAGCAAGAGCTGACACCGTGTTTGCTCTAAACCTTTCCCAGTGGCATGAGCAATGCAATTCAGAGCTCTGACTGGAAGTGGCCTCATAAAACCATTTCCCTTTCAGCTGTGATACCTTTCAGGTTACTGCTCTGGTGGCTTTAAATTTGGGCTTGGTGACAATCTCTTTCTCTGATCGCCCCTCTGCATATCCGTGTAGACACAATGGATTTAATTAAAGAGTCCCTTCTAGAAGCTGGTTCATGAAGAATGGGCTGAGCAGGGTTTGTTACTATCTCAGACTTCATTTCCCAAGCCCTTTGTTCTGTTGTTTCCTAAGAACTTGTTGACTTGATGTGATGCAAGTCAAGGAGCCTGACAAGTGGTGCTTCCAGAAGCAGTGCCTGCTTTAATCTCTGCTTGCAGGGTAGGAGAAGGCAGAACTGTGGTGGGGTTTGGAGGGAGGTAGAGAAAAAAACAATCTGATTTTTTTTGTCTAAAACCCATTAGAAAAACATCACATGGCTGGAAGCAGGCATGTGGCATCTGCAAACAAAAGCAGTTCATTAGCTGTGGTTTTCTGCTGCCACCAGAAGTGTGTGGGCCTGGGGCTGGAGCCGTCTGAGGAGAACACACCAGTGGGTTGGTGGGAGTGTCAGTCTCCAATCTGGTGTCCCTTTGCCAGGCCACCTGCTCCAAGTGCAAGGTGAAAGTCAAGAGTTGTTGGCTTCTACTACAGTCAGTGGTGTTTGTGGTGGCTGGGTGGTGGCAAATTGTAAAATCAAGTGACAGCTGCGTGCTCTACAGCAGTTTCTTAGTGACCAAAAGCATGTGCTGTGTAGATCAACCTCAGCGCTTCACTGCCAGGAGCAGCTTACCTCATGTCTCTGCCTCATCTGCAGGCTGATGAGTTGTGATAAAATAATGGTGAATTACTGATGTGGAAGTGCTGAAGAGCTTCAGATGGGTTTCTCAGCTAGTGAAAGCAACCCTTCAGCTTTGCTTCCCATAGCTTTGAGCAGCCACCTTCCTGAAGGTGAAGGGACACAGCTTTGAAATGCAGCAAAAGCTCAGGAACTGACACAAAGTAGGGTCTGGGGACTCTTTCACTTAGGGAGGAAAGAAAGGTGAGGACCCACACAGGAGAGATCTGAGCTACAGCAGGTGGAACACAGAACATTTCACATGCTCTGAAGCATCACTGAAGGTGTCTTTTCCTGATGGATTCTGGGGACATGCTACAGTAAATGGTTGTTCTGAGAATCCACAATCTTTCAGGGGGTTGATTTTTCATGAGGCTCAAAACCCAGAAGCAGAAGTTGCAAACTAGGAATTTTCAGGTTCAGGTGGAACCGTCTGGGTTCCAGTTTGTGCCTGTTGCCCCTTGTCTTGTCACTGGGCACCACTGAAAAGAGCCTGGCCTCATTCTCTTGCCCCTGACCCTTTAGCTCTTGCTGAGCATTGAGCAGATCCCCTCTGAGGCTGCTATTCTCCAGGCTCAACAGCCTCAGGGCTTTCAGCCTTTCCTCCTCACAGAGATGCTCCTCAGCATCTTGGTAGCCCTCGTGATGCGAGCTCTGTAGATACCCAACATGTACAGACGCTGACAGCAGAGTTGGCTCCAGCATTGGTCAAAATCCCATCACTGAGAAGAAATGTGCCAGGCCAGGTTTGTGGGGAAGATGTCCTCTGTCCCATCTGAGGAGGAGGTGAGACCACTATTGCCTCAAGCTGCAGGGGTCATTGTCCCGTGGGTATCCAGCCTGGGTGGAAGCTGTTACAGTGTTACCTGTAGAGCAGGTTGACAAATGGCAGTGTGACCTCCCTGAGTGGTTGACTTGGGAGATGTTTTTTTCTGGGAGAGTTTGACACCTTTCTAGGAGGATTCTCCGGTTTCATCAGGCAGTTTAACCAGTTCTGCCATCTTCTAAGTCATTCAATGGCTGGAACAAAGCCCAGGACACTGTCCCAAGGTGCTGCCCTCGCGGCCCCACAGTGTTCTCTGTGTTCCCAATGACTTCATCCCTGTGAGCAGAGCAGCCTGGTTCTGGGGGAATGGGGGGGACAGGACATGTTGGTGTTTGCAGCATGCTCTGGGAAACTATGCTTAAGTATTTTCTCAGTGGCATCACATCAGATTCCATCTGAGTGTTCTCATTGCAGATGATGAGGAAAGAGACCTGCAGAATGACCTGGTGGATTACAGCAAGTCACGCTTCAGCGATGGCGTCCTGTGAGGTGGGTATGGGCTGAGAGGAGAGCACAGCTGAGGAACCTGAGGTGCTGCAGAGCTGAACCATTTCTACTTCAGCATTTCTTACTCTGAAGGAAGCTGCTGGTGAAAAGTGATGAGGAAACTCCAAAATTCAGCGAAGTAAGGAAGGGGAGGAGGCTTTCTGTACAGATGTACATAGTTGTACTCTTGCAAGTGGTATGAAACCCACCAACCTGTGGTGACATCTAGCCAGTTACTCAGACTGCACCTTCTGTAATGATCTCTCCAGTTAAACCCAGCACTAGCAAGAGGGGCTGAATCCTTTCTGCCACCCAGAAAACTCTGTCAGCTGCAGAACTTGTACAGTTTGTACCTGATGTCACAAACACCCTGTGGAAACGATGGACAGCCAAAAGACTCCTTTTCTACGCCACCCCTGCTGCTCTCACCAGGGCTGTGTCTCTCTGGCTGCAGGTGAGCCGAAGATGAAAACTGAGTGCTCAGCATTTTGCTCCTTCCTTCATTTTCCCTGGATAAAGGCCAGGACAGTCCTGGGAAGCAAGTACCATCCTGATTTTCATGTACAGTGACCAAATCTTTTAGCTAGAGCTGTAAATCAGTGATAATAGAATGAACTTTTGGTACATCCTGAGAAGTTGTGTCACTTACAATAACATCATTGAACAGGTGACAAAAATCTTGGAGCCCAGCTTGTAGGAAATCTTTGTGTAAAGGTGTTAGTGAGGACCAGACAAACCTACAACAGCTTTGTGGGACCTGACTGGGAGAATCAGCCCCTCGTACCCTTGCTGGACACACCGTACGTGCTGTCACTGTCTCAAGAGCATTGTCAGTCCTGTGTCACAGCCACTCCAGATGGTTTACAATGTTGTACTTTGCTACAGGTCTCAACATCCTCCATGTTCCATGGTTTGAGTTTTTCCATCAGGTTTCGTCATTCAGAACCTCTGGTACCTGTTTGACTTTCTCCATCTGTCGATTAGAACCTTTTGTACCTGATTGAGTTCCTCCATCACAAGGTATGTTCAATCAGAACCTTTTGCATCCCGCATTTAAGCACTTTCTGATTTTTGAGGAGCTGATTCTGTTCCTCTGCAGTGGTGGACATGGTTTTTGACCCAGCCTGCTTCTCCAAAAGGGCTACTGTGACATGACATGATAGGGCCTATGACATGGGTGATTGTACTTCTCTCTGTACTCAGGTTTGAGACAACAGTTTGGGTTTGCTCAATTCCAGTTCACTGAACCTTCTAAATCCATTTCAGTGGTCAGATCATTTTAATTTTTTTTTGTGGCTACAGGGATCTTCTACCAATCAATCTGCAATAAAAGCCAGATTCTGGTGATGTATCTCAAGGGGATTTTTTTTTTTAAACTTGTTTCATTCTGTACTCCAGGAGGCAGATGGGGGAGAGTAGCCCTTTGCATGGTACCTTCAGCTGAAGATAAAACACTGAACCTGCTCAGAATTAGATCCCACACTAACACTGCACAACAAGTATGGGTTGTGCCAGGAGCCTAAGAATAGCATCTGCAGTAAAATCTGTATTTAAGCATTACCATTTTTTTGTCTTAAAATGTAATTTCACCCTGAATTAGATGTTAACTTGGTTCTTCTAATGAAAGCAGCATTTATGGGTTCTAATAAATTAAGTTGTTTGAAGTATGTGAGCTTCTGGCTGGCTCTTCTCTTTTCTCTAACTGGATTCGCTCCGGGCTTTGCAGAAGTCAAGGTTCCAGCTCCAGTGCTTCCAGTTGCTTCACAGAGGCCAGCTCTGGGGCAGTGATGGAGATGAAGAACTTGCCACATGCCTCTCGGTTTGGTTTGGGGTGGTGCTCCCTGAACGTCCCCACCTGAAAGGCTGCTCCAGCTCCAGAAGCTGTGTGCTTGGTGGAAACAGGCACAGGGACACAGGCAGCAAATCCTGAGCTGCTTGCACAGGGTAGAGAAATATGGCAGCATTGTGCCTGCTGTAGAGAGCCTGAAGTGTGTCATGGTGTCACCTCTGGCACTGTGCAACAACTGCTGTGGCCATGCTGGAACTGCTGCTTCCACCCTCTGAAGCCTGTGAGACTTTAGGTCAAACAGTGGAGTTCCTGAGAAGCTCCAAGAGGTGAAGGACACCACAACTGAGCTGCCCTTTGGTAAGTGCCCTCACAATGCTCTTGAACCCACTTCAGTGACTGTGGTTATGGAGGAGAAGAAACAGATGTCCCTGTTCGCTGCATGGCAGCTGGCCTAGATAGGCTCTAAGGTCCTTCCAGCCCAAACCAGTTTGTGATTCTAGGAAATGAACCTGCTTTGGAGCAAGGAATAGAGGCTGAGGGGCAGGGGCTGAGGTTCACCCCCAGCTCAGCTGTCAGTAGATCCTGTGACTGTACTCTGACTCAGCCTGGTGTCACCTTTCCTTCTTAGCAACGTGGTGGAGACATTCACAATCACGTTTTATTGTGCACACAGTCCCAGCATGGTGGGGGTTGGAAGGGACCTCTGGAGCTCATCCAGTCCAACTTGCCACTGCTAAAGCAGGGCCACCCACAGCAGCTTGCTCAGGATCACAATAGCCAGGTGGGTTTGGACTCTCACCAGAGAAGGAGACTCCACATAACCTCTCTGGGCAGCCTACTCCAGGGCTCCAGCACCTTTAGCTTCTTGTAAATAACATTTCATGTTATTTCTCTGACTCCACACCAGTGTGGTGCTTCTGAAGACAAAAGATCAACCCCTCCACTTCCAGTCAGCAGCAGAATGCTCTGTTACTGCTCAAGGACCATTTTGGGGCATTTCCCATCTTGGGTGAGGTGGTGAAGGGCACCTGTGTCAGCATCCTACCACCTTCATTGTGAAGAAATTCCTTCTGCGTGTCCAACCTAAATCTCCCCTGCTGCAGTTTCAAACTGTTGCCCCCCATCCTATCACCACAGGCCCTTCTGAACAGTCCCTCCCCAGACTTCCTGCAGGTCCCCTTCAGATACTGACATTTTGAGGCAAGATGCCAGCTCAGGTGGACATCTGGTCTCAACTGGCATGCTCACCTTGTGTGTGTCTGTTCTGTTTCTGGAAATCAGTACTCACAGTTTTATGGCTTCTTCCACAGTCACCCAAGGAAGGGGAAACAGAGAATTATGAAGGAGAGATTCATAAGTGTCCTTGAAAGACAAGTCCATCTCTGGTTTGGTTGGTGTCTCCTCACAGAACAACCTGCTGGCACAAGCCAGAGCATCAAAGAAGTTGTGACAACAGGTAAAAGGTGCCAGTTCCCTCCTGAAAGGACCAGGAGACCCAGCAGTGACCTGGACACGTGAGCTGCAGCCTTGTTCTGCTGCCATTTGGGGGGAATGAATTGGCTCAGGTATGGCCTGTGGAGGAACACTCTGATCTGAGCAGGTATCCTTTTAAAGGAGTTAATCTAGGTCACCAAGACCTTCACCCTTCCTCAGTCAGTGAGCCAATGGTGAAAGAATTTCATTTCTCAGGGGAATTGTTCTGGCAAATTCCACTATGGTATGAAAAAAAGGTCTGGGTTGCTTCAGGAAAGGGCCAGTAAGTTCAAGCAACATTCCCTGGGGGTTTTTGTTTGTAGGTGGCTTTGTTACAGCTATTTTCTGAGCTTTGTCCCCTCACACGTGGCTCCTGCTGCTTCCTCCACCTTAGCAGTCAGTCTGGTGCCACCTTTTCACCTGTTTGTCCTTCAGGCCTGCAGCTCTGCCTTACTGTCCTTCTCCTCACACAACACCAGCAGTCTCTTGACCTGTGGGCATGCTGGCTTCCTCCCTCACAGCCCAGCCTGGCAATCTGGTGGTGCCTTCTCCTACCTCTTCCCTAACCAGCAGCACCTCCTCTCCTACTCTGTGCCTCCCTTCCAACAGATCTTCACCAGCTGGGAACAGGGAATCAGCTCTCTGGAGGACTTTGGGGTGTTTGACTCACAAAGGCATCAATTCAGTGTCCGAAGAATCGAGCTGAAGATGCCAGACAACAAATGGAGGGATCTTCATTTTTCAAGGATTCCTGGAGCTCCTCATCCTCAGCTCCATGTGAGATCTGTTCTTTGGACAGTATCCTGCTACAGGTCCCACCAGTTTCATCCTGTCTTTTAATGCTGCAGCAAAACTGAACTGAGGTGAGTGGCTGTAAGTTGACAATTACTAAAGTGAATGTCCCCAAAGGCAATCAAAGCAACCCAAAAAATTGTTTTGCTTTGGTTTTGCACAGACTCACGGAACCATTTGGGTGGGAAGGGACTTCTAAAGCTCATCCAATCCAACCCTGCTGTACTGAGCAAGGACACAGAATCAAAGAATGGTTTAGGTTGGAAGAGACCTCAAAGCTCATCCAGTTCCAACCCCCCTGTGCCGTAGGCAGGGACACCTCCTACTAGAACAGGTCGCTCAAGGCCTCATCCAGCCTGGCATTGAACACCTCCAGGGAGGGAGCAGCCACAACCTCCCTGGGCAACCTGTGCCAGTGTCTCACCACCCTCACTGCAAACAACATCCTCCTAACACCCAGTTTCAATCTCCCCTCTGCCAGTTTGAACCCATTCCCCCTCGTCCTGTCATTACAAGACCTTGTGAATAGTCCCTCCCCAGCCCTCCTGTAGGCCCCTTTCAGACATTGGAAGGCTACTATAAGGTCTCCTGGAAGCCTTCTCTTCTCCAGGCTCTGTAACTAGAGCCCCAAACAACCTGACCTGGAATGGTTCCAGGTGAGGCATCTTCCACAGGTGAGGCATCTCCTACATCTCTGGACAACCAAGGTCTCACCCACCTCAATGTAAAAGAAAAAAATTCTTCTAAGAAGATCAAAGATCTTTGATTTTTTCCTACAGGTGAAAAATGATCTGTTCTATGTTTCATGAGCCGTTTCATATACACATTTTAAAGCCTAGTTTGCCGACAAGCTGAGATCTCAGCTCTCATCCAGGAGATGTTTCACCTCACTTGAGGAAGGTGGAGCACTGAAGCAGCGATCACACTGTGCCTGCCTTCCAGCAGGGGAGAGGAGCAGGTGCTGCTGAGCAAGGTGCAGCAAGCCCATGTTTTTCTACTACGGGGCTGCCAAACCTTAGCTCACTTCTGAAAACGCCAATTTACAATATTAAATCCCTGATCTGCCAGTTCTCATGCCTGCACCTCGCAAACTCCAGACAGGTTCTGCTCACACCACGAGTAGTGCTGGTGACTAAAAATCCCAGCTCCATTCGGGGTTTACGCTGTAATTTTGCAGTCCCTCGGCTCTTTCTGCTGAGCCAATCCCCGTTGCCATGGAAATGGCAGCACACAAAACATTGACATATTTCAGAGCTGCTGAAACATCTGCTTCCCTGAGAGCACCAGCTAGACGTTCAAGTGAAACTGGCTCTCACGTTTGGTGGGACTGCTCTGCAGGAGAGATCAGACAAAGCATCTTCACGTGATGGCCCAGCCCAGAGCTTTGTCAGGCCCTACACCCAGGTAGCTCAAGCAGCTCACAGCTTTCCTCTTTCAAAGCTCAGGTTATCACCAACTCAACTCACCTTATCAGAGCTGACCTGAGGAGAAGGACTTGGGGGTACTGGGGAGTGCAGAGCTGGAGATGAGCCAGAACTGAGCGCTCCCAGGTAGCTCAAGCAGCTCACAGCTTTCCTCTTTCAAAGCTCACATTATCACTAACTCAACTCACCTTATCAGAGCTGACCTGAGGAGAAGGACTTGGGGCTTTTCAGCCTGGAGAAGAGAAGGCTCCCAGGAGACCTTATAGTAACCTTCCAGTATCTGAAGGGGGNGCTGGATGAGGTCTTGAGCAACCTGATCTAGTGGGAGGTGTCCCTGCCTATGGCAGGGGTTGGAACTGGATGATCTTTAAGGTCTCTTCCAACCTAAACCATTCTATGATTCTATGACTTGGGAGTACTGGGGGGTGCAGAGCTGGAGATGAGCCAGTACTGACTGCTCCCAGCACTCAGTGCTCCCAGCCCAGCCCCAGTCGTGTTCTAAGCTGATCCCCACCAGCAGGGGGAGGAAGGGGATTGTGCCCTCTTGCTGTGACCTCACCTGCAGTGCTAGGACCAGCTCTGGAGGTCTCAGCAGAGACATGGATCTGTGGGAGCAGGGCCAGAGGAGACCTTGCTGTCAGGAAGCCCTCTGCTGTGAGGCCAGGCTGAGTTGAGGTTGTTCAGCCTGGAGAAGGCTCCAGGGAGACCTTCTGGTGGCCTTTCAGGACTTTGAAGAACCAGTCACAAAGCTGAGGACAGACTTGAGCAGGGCCTGTTGTGACAGGACAAGGGGTGATGGTTTGAACTGAAAGAGGGAGATTCAGACTGCAGAGAAGGGAGAAATGTTTAGCACTGAGGGTAGTGAGAGCCTGGCCCAGGATGCCCAGAGAGGATGCCCCACACCTGAAACCATTGCAGGTCAGGTTGTTTGGGGCTCTAGTTGTAGCCTGCTCTAGTTGTAGGTGTCCCTGCTTACTGCAGAGGACTGGATGAGCTTGAAAGGTCCCTTCCTACCCAAACCAGGCTGGGATTCCATGACCTCCATGGCCAAGCATTTCAGTAATCTGGTGAAGAAATGGGACCAACAAAACCTTTTTGTCTCTTCATCCAATTTTCATACAGGCTTTGAAGTGCATCAGGTCACCTTAACAAAGATGAGCACCTGCTTCTCCCAAAACCTCATTTCCAGCCCTGGTGGCATGGAAATCCAGTATTTAAAACAGGATTCAGACTGGATTAACTTCTTCAGTGATCACTCCAGCCAGGTAGGCATACTGTCCTCCTAGAAGCCATGTTAGCTGAATTTTAATACAGATCTTTACAGTGGAAGAAAAGAAATAAAGGATGGGGGAAAGGGAAAAAAATTAGCTGACAAAAGCATATTTTATTCTGCCTGTACCAGCAAAGTACAATTATTCCAGCTACTTTTTTTTTTTTTTAGGATGATTTCTGCTTGTTCTTCTCCCTACATTTTTGAAGGCTCTAGAGAACAGCTCCATGCTCCCACAGCCTGCAGCTAGCCAAGGTGAGTTACACATTTGTTGGGAAGTGGAGCTTCCTACTGACTGGAGAGTGAATAGGTGAGTGGAGGGGTGGTGAGTAAACTCAGGGGTACAATCCCTGTCCTGCTCCTGCTGATGCAAGTCAGGATGTTGCTGACCTTCTTGGCCACCTAGGTACATGTTGGTTCATCTTTAGCTGCTGCTGCTGACCAAACCTCCCTTACTAGGTCCTTTGCCACCCTCTGAAGCACAATCAGCCTGTGGCAGGGTCATTGGGTGGCCTGCTCTGAACATGAATTATCTCTGTCTAGTTGAGCAGGGTGAACTCTATCAGTGTTGTAATGAAGGACTAAACAATTCCCAGCTTCGGAACACAGACACTAATCAACATTTAACAGCTGAGTGGGAAAGTTTAGGGGAATGCTGCATCCCTCAAACACCCTGAGCTGATAACGCTGGTTATCATCCAGGAGGAAAACTCTTGCAATGATCCCATTTCCTGAAGATATCAAATGCTAAGTTCCAGGCTGGATGAGGCCTTGAGCAATCCAGCCTCATGGAAGGGGTCACCTGTCCACGGCAACAGGGTTGGAACTAGATGATCTTTAAGATCCCTTCTATCCCAAACCATTCTGTGAAGCTACAAAGAGAACAAACCACCTGCAGCCTTTGCATAACCACCTCTGAAAGCCCCAGCTCCAAGAGGTACCTTACCGACACTCACAGTCCATGCAAATCAATGTTCTGATGCCAAAAATCTTTCGCCCAAGGTGAAACTGCAAAAAGACATCTTCCAAGTAATTTCTGAGCACCCAGCGATTGCAGGGCTTTGTTTTGATGCCCAGCCCTGAAAAGAAACCCGACTTGAAGAACCATTAGCATACAAATGGGAAATGAACTTTCAAAGCTTATGCAACTGCCGCTCCATTACAGGCAGTTCAAATCAATTAGGTTGTTAAAAATCAGAGGAGAAATCTTTGTTTCAGTTTGAAATGTGAGTGCTCCCTTCTACCTCAGACACGCTTGTGGAATTCGAAGCTGGTAAAAATGTAGCTTGTTAAAAAGGGGAGGAAAAACCCAACCGCGTACCGCTTCATGTTCTCTAAGCTACTCTATTTTCCACCCTTCTCTCCCTCCTTGCTTCAATGTTCCTTCCTCCCTAGCCCTATAAAAGGGATTGGGTGAAGGAGATTAAATTTTCTCTGGAGATGATTTGATTCAGTGCTCAAACCCGGGAAGTGCGAAGTCAGAGGGGTGTTTCTTCTGCTTGATGGGATCAGCAGAGGCATGCCGACAAAAATTCCAGGCACCTCTGGAAGGGAGAAGGAAAACGACTAGCAAAAACTGGAACTTTGCTGCCAAGACTGAACGACGATTTCAGCAAGGCTGAGAAACACCAGCACCTACAGCAGACTCATTCTAGTCAGCCTCAACTGCCCAGTTCTGGGTTTTTTGGTAAAAGTAACATGGATCCTATGAGAGCCAAGAGTCACTGATGAACTTGGTTCAGTCTGAACACCAGAAAAAGCAAACAAACTGCTGGGAAGTATCTCGTTAAAAGGTAAAAAAAAAAAACAAAACAAAACAAAAACAAAACAACCCCAGCTCTGTTCAAAGCACGTTAAAAACAAACACATTTGTCAGAGCTTTTAACAGCCACCAAGAGCACTCTGCTTAAAATCCTTGTAAGACTCAAGTGACAAGATGGAACAGGCACCAGATAGTTCATGGGGTCTGTACTTTATTGAATCATCATTTTACATTTTCAGATAGACAAAATCACAACAGTGCAGAAGCCAAAGGTCGCAGAGCACAGCAAATCTCCTGCAAGCAAGTGCAATTCAATGTTCTTGGTGAATCACAGCATCCTCTGCCTGGAAAACACACAAGGTTGACTAGATACCATCACACTTCTGCCTCCAGTCTAACATGAAGACACACAGCAGACCCTCTGCATAAACCAGCTTTGAAAGCTCAGTGATCAAATCCTACATCAAATCTCCCCCTAATTCAGTGTCACCTGCACAGGCCAAAGTAACACCCAGAGGAAGAGGAGCCAGGTCTTTATCTGTCCCTTTATGGCACATCCACTCATTGGGAGGCACTTTTCTGCACACAAACCAATCCCAGCTCACCTCAAATTGTGGTGGATTTGCCTGAACAAACATGTGTGCTGTGTTCTGGTGGTACTTGGACAACTCTCTGCTCTGCAAGTTCACTCCTCCCCTAGTATCTTAACAGCAGCTAAAAAATTGACATGAACCTACCTCAACAGAGCATGAAAAAAAAAAAGTGATTTCTCCAACTTCCACATACCACAAACCCAAATTTTATTTGAACTCGTGACATTACTACCCTAAAACTGTGGTTTTCAGGTAGCAACAGTAAAATATTAGTACAAAAAGTTCATTATTAAGCTTGCTTCAAGCCTAGTGTGTGTTATTAACGCTCCAAACAGTGAATCAACCTCTTAACAGCTGTCAAAATGTTCTTACATGTTCCCAAGGCATTACAGTTACATTACAGAGCATGCAAAATGGTTTCTTCTATGTAAACAGATTTAATACCA
>VWZI01003782.1:7557-55940 GCA_013396835.1 Psilopogon haemacephalus | reverse complement strand
CGCGTCCCGGGCCGGCTCGGGGGGCGTAGCTGTGCGGGCGGCATCCCAGCCCCTGCCGCACACGGGCGGGCCATGCCCGGCGCTGGCTCCCGCGGGGCGGGCGCGCAGCGGGCGCCTGTTGCTGGCTGTTCCTGTCGCCGGGGCAGTAGCGCTAGACCTGCCTGTCGCTGGCTCCGGGCAGGGGGCACGGTGGGCAGCTGCCGCCCCGCTGCCTCCCCGGAGGGTGCCCGGGCGGGGATCCCCGGCGGTGAAGGGCTGGCGCGGAGAGTGGCGGCGGCTAGGCAGGGGGAAACGACACCAACTTTGCTGTCGCTCGGGAGGGCAGGAGCCGGGGACAGGCGGCCGGGATGCGCCGTGCAGGACCACTGCCATCTCACCCCGGCATTGGCATTCCCTGTCAGTGCAGGGGACGCGGCGTGAGCAGCAGCGTGTTGCGTCCCACATTGCTTATCTGTCGCTTCCGTGCTTTAACGGGTGCTGCTCGAGCCTGTTGCTCGGTTTCACGGTGCTCAGGAGCACATGAGGGGTCCTGCTCTTTCTTTGTCACTCTTTTGGTGAGCTGCCGTCTAGATCCTCCTGGGATATTTCCCATTGCGATGATGACTGTAGCACTTGTTCTGATCCCAAGCCTATTGTTTCTGGTAGGAGGGTTGGTTTTTTTTTCATAGTCTTCCAGTTGCTTATTGTGTGCTTTTACAAGTAATTTGAAGGTTGTAATTATGAACTTGGCTTTTCTTGATCAGTTTCCACTGTTACAATCCAGTAGTCCACGAAGAGGATCTCTAAGTACAGCTATTACTCTGTTGCCTTGGGCAAGTGGCAACCTCTTTTGCCATTTCCCCATCAGTAAAATGGGGATAATAATACCTCAGAGACTTGTTACAAGAAGTAGTTAATGTTTGTAGAGGGCTTAAAAGACCTAAATGTTATTAATTAAGCCCCATGACACATTAAGGTAAGAGTTAGTGAACCAGGTTTACACACGGATGAACTGAGGCAGGAAGAGATTATGATTGAGCTAGAGTAACGTATTGGATCTGTGACAATAGCAGCAAACAAGTTGTAACTGCTTCATGCTGTAGGCACAAGCGAACAAGCTCTGTATAACAGAGATGATTCCAAGATTATTTGCCCCTCCCTCACCTCCCCCCCTTCCACCCCTTCCCATTTCAAGCTTTTCTTCTTTAGGAGGTTTTGCCTGTATGATTTCCAGTTGACTGGATAGCTCCAAGGACACTTGTGGCTTGCCCACTTAGAAGTGTTGCAGCAGTTTTCATAACAAGATGTATGTTCTAGGATGCAAGCCAAATCCAGACTTAAATTCCATAAAACACTTTTCCCCTGAAAACATCGTGTGGAACTTAGTTAAGACTTGATCCCGTTCCAGTCAGTGGAGTATGCGCTGAAGCTGCCATTCCCATTTCATCTGAGAAAGTCCTTTCATGAAAGAAAAGAATTCTGTTGTCAAGCAGAGATTTAGTGGTGCAGTTAGCTGGTGTTCCCGAGGTTGTAAACATTCCACAGGTGCTGGAGGTGTGCATGTGTTTTCAGGATTCAAAGGTGATTTTTCACCTTGGTTTCCACCAAGTTGGTGACTTCCTCCCACCGTGGTGATTGCCCAGCACACCGAGGTGACACCAGTGCAGGCTGAGCACTGTGAAACAGTTTAAAAGCAAAGAGTCTATCAAATACAGAAGGAACTTGCTCTTCATCTCACAAAATGTTTCCACACTGTACTGGCTCTTAGTTCTTTTCCTGCTGAGGTTGATATCACCAAAAGCAGTGTCTGCAGAGGACTTGGAGGATCACCTTTTCTATTCTGAACAAGTTTTCTGTGCAAAGATTTCATTGCTGTAAAAAAAACTTTTCCATAGGTGTAAGTGGAATAATAAATTGGGAGTACTGGCATGTTTTTTGTAAGACCTAATGTTGAACATCAGAATCAACTATTTTGTCAAGAGCTTGCCAGAAAAGCTGGAGGAAGGGGTTGGACAAGATGACCTCCTGAGTTCCCTTGCAGCCCCAGCCCTTCTGTCAGCCTGTAAGAGCAGGATGTGTTACATAGAGCTGGAATTTGGCAGAAGCATGAAATTAACGTGCATTTGTAGATGGATGTGTGCTCTTGCAGAAGCTTGAGACTTCTTGCCTTTTTGAAGGACATGAAACCGTTAGAGAAGGTCCAGAAGAGGACCATCAAGATGATCTGAGGGCTGGAGCATCTCACCTGTGAGGACAGGTTGAGAGAGTTGGGGTTGTTCAGCCTGGAGAAGAGAAGCCTCTGGGGAGACCTTAGAGCAGGCTCCCGGTATTTGAATGGTTCTACAGAACAGCTGGAGATGGACTTGTTACAAAGGCATGGAGTGACTGAAAGAAGATGGATTTAGATGAGGCATGAGGGAGAAATGTTTCTCCATGATGGTGGTGAAGCACTGGAACAGTTTGGCTAGAGAAGTTGTGGAAGCTCCAAGCCTGGAAGTGCTGGACTGCATAGGGCCTTGAGCAACCTGCTCGAGTGGAAGGTGTCCCTGTCCATGCGTGAGGGGTTGGAGCTAGATGATCTTTAAGGTCCTTTTTAACCCAAACCAGTCTGGGGTTCTATGAAGGAATAACTGAGGGGACCTTGAGCAACCTGCTCAAGTGGAAAGCAACCCTGTCCATGGGTGAGGGGTTGGAACCAGATGATCTTTAAGGTCCCTTCCAACCCAAACCATTCTGTGGTTCTATGAAGGAGTAACTGGAAGTTCCAGGACATCCTCATGATCATTTCAAGCTCACAGCTGAAGCCAGTGTCATTGTGTAACTCTTCAATTGCCTTCTCCAGTTTAGGGCTTCACAGCTTTTCCCTGTTCACAGCCTGGACAAATTCTTCACCATCCATGTTTTTTCAGCCTGGTCCCCCTCAGGCAGCCACTTCCTTTGTGTCATGGACTTTGATAGTGTTAGCACAGCACTATTAAGATTATCCCGTATGCAAATGTTGTTATGACCCCCCCAGACTCCACCTTGTCTGCAGCCTTACTCTGTATCTCCTCAGGAGCACTGCTCTCAGACAAGTGCCTGATTCATTGCTGCAGGTAGATCAGATGTGATGGTTCTGTGTGATGTGAAGGACTGCACCTGAATAGAATTCTTCTGTTTGCTGAAGCTTAACCTACTGAAGTGTGGCCACTAAATTGTAAATGGAAAATTGTTTTTCACCTATTACTGAATCACACAGTGGTAGGGGCTGGAATAGACCTCTACAAATTGAGTCCAACCCTTGTGCCAGAGCAGGTTAACCTATAGCAGATCACACCAGGAACACATGCAGCTGGGCCTTGAAAAATCTAAGAGAAGGAGACTCTACCATCTCTTTGGGCAGCCTGTTCCTGTGCTCTGCTACCCTCAAAGTAAAGAAGTTCCTTCTCATGTTTAAATGGAACTTCTTATGTTCAAGTTAGTTCCTGTTAGCTTTTGTCCTGTCACTGCAGACCGCTGAGAAGAGTCTGGCCCCCACCTTCCTGACACCCACCCCTCATTGTGTATGATGAGTTCATGTGATGTTTATACAGCCATTGAAGTCTCTATAAAATCCAAATATGCCCCAGAAAGGCATAGCTGATAAGTCCAGAATGGGTTCCACGTTTTAGGGGGCAGGTGTTGAATTGTGTCCCAGTAAGGGACCAGTAAGCTCTATCCAGGCTTGTCATCAGGTGTCAGGGCCTGGGGAGTGCTCTACATCCTGGTTGAAGTGCAGCACTGGTGGCAGTGAATGAGGCTTTTTTGACTGTGTGGAAAACCTGGTGTACACTGAGACAGTTGAGAGCCAGAAGAAAATGTTTTTTTGGTTTTTTTTTTTTTTTTACCAGTGGCCATTAGTTAGGATTTTAGCACAACAAATATTTTACATTCACAAGCAGAAAGACATTTTCAACAGCCCTTGGAAAATGAAGCGTGGAATCATCCCCAACTGAAGCAGTCAGGTTCAGAGGTTGGGCAGTAGTTTCCCAGCTGGGAGCATCAGCTTTTTCCTTAATGACTTCTGATCAGATCAATTTCAGCAAATACTTCAATTAATATTCTCTTAACTATGGAAAACAAGAAGTTCTCTCACCGTGCCTCATGATCCAAGGAAAACACTTGTCAGCACAGTCTGGTATGAGAAAACGAGTTGAGGGTCAGCCTGAAGTGCATTTCCTCCTTTGCCAGCACTCTCAGGTGTGTCATCTGTCAGAGGTCCTTGGTTGCCTCAGTTTCCCAGATCATTGTTTGTGGCAACACTAAGACCTGTGGACAAGCCAAGGGGAAGGAAATGTGTGGCTGCTGGTGGAGGGAATTAACTCAGCAGCCACATTGTATTGTGGCATTAAAAACACAGGTCTTCATGGGGAAAGTTTTGTGAGTCCAACCCCATCAATCAGATTTCTGTGCACCTGGTCAAGCATAACCCCAGAGCCAGGTATCTGCTGCATTAGATCTGATGAGGATCCTCTGCCCACTAAGTGATGTGGCTGCTGGAGCTGCACAGAAAAGAAGTGATGGAAGCTGAAGTTATCCTTAAGAATCCTAACCCCTGTCTGAACACAGCATTGCTGTTTCCCAGGGAAGGAATCTAGTTAGAAGGCATAAAGCACTTTCAGTTTTGAATTCCTGAATTCTTGCAGCACTGTAAGTACAGCATCATGAAAAGAAGTTTAACTAAGAGGAGCTGTTAGCTCCACAGCAGCTGGAAAATAATACTTCAGGTAGCACAATGCTGAAAGCTGTATCCTGCTATTTAGTGCTGATGTACCAAGGGATGTGGACATGCTGGAGCATGTCCAGAGAAGGGCCACGAGGATGATCAGAGGGTTGCAGCACCTCTCCTGTGAGGAGAGACTAAGAGTTGGGGCTGTGCAGGCTGGAGAAGAGGAGGCTCCCAGGTGACCTTATTGTGGCCTTCCAGTATCTGAAGGAGCCTACAGAAAAAGCTGGGGAGGGACTTTTTAGGCTATCAGGTAGTGACAGGACTAGGGGGAATGGAGCAAAGCTGGAGGTGGGCAAATGCAGTCTGGATGTGAGGAGGAAGTTCTTCATCATGAGTGTGGTGAGAGCCTGGAAAGGGTTGCCCAGGGAGGTGGTTGGGGCCACATCCCTGCAGGTGTTTGCAGCCAGGCTGGTCGAGGCTGTGGGCAGCCTGCTCTAGGGTAGGGTGTCCCTGCCCATGGCAGAGGGGTTGGAACTAAATGATCCTTGTGGGCCCTTCCAATCCTGACTGATTCTATGATTCTAAGTATAAGTGTGAGGGGGGTGGAAATCTAAAACAATTGGATTGGAATGTACCTATAAATAAATGATCTTATTTCATATATATATATAT
Organism: Psilopogon haemacephalus; assembly: GCA_013396835.1. Lineage (NCBI taxonomy): Eukaryota > Metazoa > Chordata > Aves > Piciformes > Megalaimidae > Psilopogon > Psilopogon haemacephalus. The sequence continues at coordinate 50,602 of VWZI01003782.1, read as the reverse complement.
AAACAAACACACACAGTGGCAACCCAGCAGGAGCATCATTACCAGCAGAATCAGGCTGGGAAGGTGATCTTGGAGGGCATGTTAGCATCGTTGAAGCCTCACCGGGAGGAAAAGGAGCCTCTCCTTGTTTGAGCTACGTTTAGGAATAGCTAATTTAAGTGAATAAATTAACAGGAACTCAGATCAAATCAAAGCAGGTGCTCCATGCAGTGCTTTAGCTGCACTGGTTCAGTCTAAGCCTGAACTCAGTTTACTTCGGGCCATTCTCAAACATGATTGCTTTGGTTCACCCTGTATTTTAGGAGGTGCTAATTAGAGGAAGGCAGGTAATTCAATCTAAGGATTAGACTATACCACAAGGACTTCATTGGCACAGCAGCACCAGCCTGGTTAGCGGTAAAACCCCCACACAAAGGGCTTCCTTTGGCCAGCACCAGTTAATGTTTGCACTTCCCTGGGAGGCTTGTTGCCCTGGCTGTCTTTGACTGGGTAAAAGCAGCATTTCCTCTATCCCTTTCACATTTCTAACTGGTAGAGCTTCTGCATTAGCCACAGTCTAACACGGATCTCCTTACTCTGTAGACCTTCAAGTGTGCTTCCTGTAGAGGGGCTGGAGGTGCTGGAGCAGAGTCTCATAAGATGTATTAATTTCTTACCTGTAGTGAGGTTTTGCTTCATCCATGTAGTTTCCTGTAGGCTCGCTCTCCTGCAAGTTTCCATCTCCAAGCTGGGCTTCTTGAGGCATTCCTTGTTTCAGGAAAAAGAAGACTAAGCTAGCAGGTGCTGGAGTCCCATTTATCTTAGTTTTATTTCCAATGCCTGCCCTTTTCATATGCAATAGCACTACCCCAGTTGCTTCTCTTTCCTCCCTTTCCCAGGAACTTCTCTCATCTTCCTATCCTAGGGGAGCTCATTTAGGTGCAGCAGGTCTCCTTTTATATCAGTCACATCATGCCTTTGGGCTGGTGGGTGATGCCTGCTCATCTGCTTCAAACCCATCACCTGGGAGGAGAGAAATCCTATAGTTTAGGGCTGAGCTCATTTTCCATTTAAAAGGTGGCTGAAATGCACCACAGCTTTGACTCAGACTGAAGAAGAACCTTTGTCAGGAGCTGAGAAAGAAAGCAAGAGAATAAGACAAAGTGGATAATGGGCAACGTTTTTGTTTCTGGGCTTAACAGGAGAAATAAAAAGCGGGGTAAGAATTGAAGTTTTAAGGTTTGGGGGTTTTGGGTTGTTTTTTTGGGGGGTGGGGGAAGGAGTATCCAAGAAATAAAGGAAGAAATTTGTAGACAGCAGAAATATCTGCAAGAACATTAGAAGTACTTAAGGGCTTTGTGTAGACTAGATTTAAATATATTTGATTGAATTACCTCTCTGGGTGTATTGACACCTTAAACTCTTGTCAGGACCAAGCAGTTGTAATTAAATCAATTTAAACAGGCTTGGGGAAGCTCATTTATTTTGCTTATCAAGGCAGAACTGCTGCATGTTAGAGCAGCAAACAAAGATAGCAAAATCTCGCTACTTTTCATTCCCTGTTCTTCTAAAGTTTCTTTCAAACCTATATTTTTTTTTTTAATACTTCAATGAAGCTAAAGTGATATTCTTCAAGAGCTGTAATTAGTGCATTTAGAGTTCCTTGGGTTTGCGTGGCTCGGGGACTGGCAGCTGAGAGAGAGAAAAAAGTCTTTGAGAGCTCTGTTAGCAAAACTGTATAGATGCAGTTGGAGGTGGAGAGGTGTCAGCCTTAATTATTGTGCTTAATTACCCTGTTGAGCTTACTTGACGATAATTCTCTGTTGATAGAAGAGAGGATAATTCTTATTTGAAGATAATGCTCTCTTTTGGATTTGTTTGTTTTGTTTATTATATAGCTGGAAAATGTTTGATAATGTTCAGCCTCCGAGATGAATGGTTAATACCAGAACGCCCTGAGTCAATTAACACAACAGGGCTCTAAAGCAGAAAACAGTTTAAGATTAGGAAATAAACATCTGTCATCAGTGGTTCTTGCATTCAGAACTGAAAAGGTATTCCAAGAAGATTGCTCTTTGCTCTTCTGGGTTTTTTTGTTGGTGTTTTTTTTTTCCTGTTACCTCTTGGTTAAGGTGCTGCAAGGTGAGAGGAATTTGTGTAGCTATTCCTGTGCTGTTTGCTGGGAATTCCAGAGGTGCTGTGTCTGCGTTTGCAGAAAGGTAGTGTTTTGTCAGGGTTACTGGGTAAAGGGTTGGCTTGAGCTGGGTTTTTTTTGTGGTTTTGTTTCATTTTGGAACTCAGCTATAAACCCATTGGTTTATAACTGAGGCTGCTGTCAGAGCAGCTGCCTCAGAGGATTGTCAGTTTTCATCTCTACTGTCAGATAGTCTGGAGCAGACCTGTAGAATGAGCCTGTCGCTGTTGAGGGCTCCATGTCCACGTTCTTGGCTGTTCTGGGGGTTTGAACTGGGTCTGACCACTGTCCTTTGATGGTTGAAATGTATCTCCCAGTATAGTTTGGATCAGTTGGTGTGCTGTGAGGCACACTGGGTGATGAGAAGGTGTGTTTCAAAAGCTCACACTAAAACGCTGCTGCAGATTTAAGTTAAGCAACCTCTTGCCTTAGGAGAGGGCAGAGGGTGCTTGTGCCACTCTTAAAATTGGTGTTAAGCTGCTTGTGAAAGAAGGGAGCAGCTTAGGGCGGCTGAAAGGAGGGACAAATGCGATGTGAAAAGGTTGTAAATGAGGGTTAAGAGCCTTTAGTCAACCGTCTGAGCAAAGCAAATCACATAAAATCTGTGCAGAGTTTCCTGAGTGTCTGAATGATGCTTTCCCACTTGGTACTTGAACTCCATAGCTCAGCTCTGCTCTTTTCCCTCTGTGTGGCTGGACACTCTTCATCTGTTTCTGCTGAATGGTTCTCCAGACCAGTCTGGTTGGGCTTTGCTTATCCTCAGAGACAGTTTTAAAACCCAAATTCTGGTTTATCATGTATATAATACTGAGAAGATGAGCAGAGAAGGATTTTTCTTCCTCCTCCCAATTTAATGTGCAGGAGTTTTGATCCACTGTAATGCTCAAGGACAGTGGTGTACTTAGCATTTCTCTTCAGGCTCTCTTTCTGTGGAGTTTTTTATTGTCATTTTGTGTCATAAATAAGAATTCTGCTTAGGGAGTTAATCAGGAGCAGAAGCTAAAACAGCCTGATTAGTCTGATGCTGTTTCTTGAACAGCAGAATTGGGGGTTGGACAAGATGACCTTCAAGGGTCCCTTCCAACCCGATGCATTCTATGATTCTATGAAGTCTGGCTGCTCACAGACAGTGTTCCTTGGTGCCCTCCAGCCCTCTTGCATCTCCTGTAGTGCCTCCAGACTGCTCACAGTAGTTCATGTGTCCCCAGTTCCAGTCAGAGTTCCTCCTGTTTGCGGTCTCTCCTGGTGTCCCAAGTGCCTGCACTGGGTTTGCTGGCTGCTCACTCACTGCTGGGCTCTGCTGAGGAGCTGAGCTCTTTTTTGTTTATTTCCAGAGGTTGGCTAGGAAAGGAGGCAAGGTGGAGTGTGTCCATGTAGGGTTGTGACTTAAATTATTTGGGATGCTAAAAGGGTCTGTCATCTGCAAAGCCTTTGACTCTCAGAAAACTTGTAGGAATCAGTCTGTTTGAAATTTCCCTGCCTCCGTGAAACCAGATTGATGTCAGAGTCTTGTGTTCAATTCTGGGCTCTCCAGTTCAGGAGAGAGAGCTACTGGAGAGAGTCCAGTATAGGCTTTGGGGCTGCTGAGGGGCCTGGAGCATCTCTGTGAGGAGGAAAGGCTGAGAGACAGACAGACAGCTAGGTAGGGGCCCTGCAAGTGTGGAAGCCTTATTTTCTCTAGAAACAAGGTTGTAAAAAAAACCTCAACAGTAATAGAAGCAGCTCACAATGTTTATGCTGAAGATTCCAGTGCATCAAGGAGGACCATAAGTGAATTAAACCCATCACATAAAAGGCTGTTGCTTCAAAAGCTTGGGACTGGACTGTCTTTGTAAAAATAACCTGCCAGAAATTAGAGGGAAAACTTGAAACCTGAATGGTTTCAGTGATCACATTAACATAAAAGCCCAGCCTGACAGTTGGTGCTGGAGCAGCTGAGGCTGTGCTTCCACACTAGCATCAAGCAGTCTCTGGGCTGCTGCAGTCTCACTGCCCAGTCCACAAGATGGGCCAGGATGTGTCCTTTTGCCTTCAGTAAGCAACATCTTCCCAGCTCAGCCTTCTTCCTCCAAACCAGGCTGACCTCCTCTGCCCTGCCTGGAAGGAACAGCCCTCTCCTGTGTGGTGTTCTGAGCTGTTCCTGGGCATGTCCAGGAAAACGGTGGTGGTGCTGATGATACTACCCATGATGTGAGTGAGCCCACTGATAGCTGAGCAGTTGTGGGGAGTGAGTGTTAAAATGAAGGTGCCAGTCTCTGTTCTGCGGTACCCAGTGACAGGACAAGGAGGGTGGTACCCAGTGACAAGACAAGGAGCAAGAGGTGTAAGCTGGAACACAGAAAGTTCCACCTCAACATGAGGAGAAACCTCTTTACTGTGAGGGTGCTGGAGCCCTGAAGCAGGCTGGCTAGAGAGGTAGTGGAGTCTCCTTCTCTGGAGGCTTCCAAGACCCATCTGCATGTGTTCCTGTGTGACCTTCTCTAGGTTAACCTGCCTTGGCTGGAGGTTGGACTCTTACCTCCAGAGGTCCCCTCCAACCCCTCACATTCTGTGGTTCTCTGGAGTTCTCTATGGAGCTTTAGTCCCATGCCCTGGGCTCTCTGCTTTACTCCCCTTTCTGTCCTTTCTCTTGCCAGGAGTTGTAAGTTTTGATTCCACCTCTTGTTCCTGTGATTCTGCAGTGAGACATTTGCATTCTAAGCAGGCCTAAAAATATGGCTGAATGGTGGCTTGGAGAGTGCCGGAGCTGCCTCGGAGCATGGCAGCAGTTCCAGGGTTAGGCTGTCAAAGAGCTGCAAGCTCTGCCATGCAGCTGAGAGCAAACTGTGCTGGGCAAGCAGAGGCTGGAGGTTCCTGTGCCAGCTGCTGGGCAGAAACTAACCTCTGGCAATTGCATGAAAGCAGCAAAATGAGTGGAGGGATTCTCGTCAGACCCCACCTGGAGTACTGTGTGCAGTTCTGGAGCCCTCACCAAAAGAATGATGTGGAACTGTTGGAGTGAGTCCAGAGGAGGCCATGAAGATGCTCAGAGGGCTGCAGCAGCTCTGCTATGAGGACAGGCTATGAGAGTTGGGGCTCTTCAGCCTGGAGAAGAGAAGGCTTTGAGGAGACCTTATAGTAGCCTTCCAGTATGGGAAAGGGGCCTACAGGAGGACTGGAGAGGGACTATTCACAAGGTCTTGTTATGACAGGACAAGTGGCAATGGGTTTAAACTGGCAGAGGGGAGATTTAGATGGGATGCTAGGAGGAAGTTCTTTCCAGCGAGGGTGATTAGACACTGGAATAGGTTACCCAGAGAGGTTGTGGCTGCTTCCTCCCTGGAGCTGTTCAAGACTAAGTTGGATGAGGCCTTGAGCAACCTGTTCTAGTGGGAGGTGTCCCTGCCTATGGCGGGGGATTGGAACTGGATGAGCTTTCAGGTGCATTCCAACCTAAACCATTCTTTGATTCATCCCTGAATCAGAGTTGTTTGGTTTGGAAAAGCCCTCTGAGACTATCAAGTGGAACTGTGAACCTAGCACCACCGTGGCCATTAAACTGTGTCCCAGGTTGCCACACTTGTCTTAACACTTCCAGGGATGGTGACTCCACTACCTCTCTGGGCAGCCTGTTCCGATGCCTGAGTTGCAGGCTGCCTCTTCTCTTCTCCCTCTGCCCACCCCACTCATAATGCATGGTGAAAAGGTTCCTGGTGAGCTGGCAGGGATGTAGAGGAAGGAGCTGTGGAAATTAGAAAGCATTCTTTCTATTCACATTCAAACCATTATAAATATCAGGATGTGGAAATGTTGGAGAGGGTCCAGAGAAGGCCATGAAGATGATCAGAGAGCTGGAGCATCTCTCCCTTGGGCACAGGATGAGAGTTGTGGCTGTTCATCCTGGAGAGAAGGCTCTGGGAGGACCTTAAAGCAGTCTTCTAGTACCTGAAGTGGGGGCTAAAGGAGAGCTGGGGAGGGGCTTTTGACAAGGACTTGTACTGGTAGTATGAGGGGCAATGGCTTTGATCTGCAAGAGGGGAGATTTAGACTGGGGATTAGGAAGAAATTCTTTACAGTGAGGGTGGTGAGACACTCGAACAGGTTGCCCACGGAGGTTGTGGCTGCCCCCTCCCTGGAAGTGTTGAGGGCCAGATTAGCTGAGTCTTGGAGCAACCTGGGTCTAGTGAGAAGTGTCCCTACCCATTGCGGGGGGGGTTGGAACTTGATGATCTTTAAGGTCCTTTCCAACCTGATCCTTTATATGATTGATTTAGCTAAATTGTTTCTTCATCACTTCTCTTGGCAAGTGGTGTGTGCTCTGGCACAGAGGGGACTACCATTGCTCTTCCAAGGATTTGTTTGGTATTTAAGTTAACTTGCATGAAGTGTTTGAGTTCAGTGAGGTCTCCTCAGTATTGGGAAAATTCTCCCAAACTGTAATGTAACTGCTTTGTAATGTAACAAATTAATCACTGTCAAGAAGCCTTGGATTGTCTTGGGATGTGGCATGGCCCTTTCCTGGATTGCTCCTTTGACGGATTCCTGATGGAGGGGCCGAGTTTACTCCTAGTGCTGGGGAATGACTGGAAAACAATGCATCAACCCTGTGAACTCACAGCCGATAGCGTGTTTTGTTCTTGTGGATTTCTGCATCAGAATATAAAGCTGCAGATAGATGGGTGGAGCATGGCGATGAGGGGACCTCAGCCACTTCTCTTCCAGACAATTCCTAGTGAGAATCTATGCCCTTCGACACAGATGCACAACCTCCCTCATCTCTGACTTGGGAAGTCTCTGTGTTTGCCCAACATAACAATAATCTAGCTGCTGTGACATGTTGTTTTTTCCTGAAGCCTGCACTCCTATTGTACCATGCAGCATCACTAACCAGTGGCAGTAGCTCTGTACTGCCTTTTTCTCAGCTATAAACATTCTGAACTGAGGCACTAGGCAAACACCATCTTCTCCTGTTGGCTTACAGAGCTGTGTCTGCTGCTTTACAGCCATAAAGTTATTATTTCATTGCATCTCAGCTATTTTAAAGTGGTAGACCAAAGTGTAAGTGACATTGGTGACATTCAGGAGTAGAAATTTTGCAGCGTGTGTGCAGAGCAGCTTTGGCTCACAGGACTTTTGTTGCTGTGAGTAACTTATACTTACTGTACTTTTATTGTTGGAGTATTGACCTATAGACTTTCATTAAGTAACCAGTAAGGTTTGTTTCTTCTCCTGGGATTTTCCACCCACAATAAAATAGGGGGAAATTATTAAATAAAAGAAAACCTGTAAAATAGCCTCCTCATTGTGGCATCAGACGGGTCCCTGACACTCAGCTTGGTTCAGTTTTTGAGACTGAATGAAATTCGAGTTCGTAATGTCTCAGTGTTGTGGTTTTAAGGTTGCATGTGAAAATATACCACTCACAAAGGTACTTGTATCAGTGTAAACTTGGGTATGTGCATGAATTAGCAAATTAAGTCTTAGAGGCTGAAAGAATGAAGTTTGTCATGCAAGAAATAGGACGGAACGGGCTTGAAAAAGTTAGGCTTAGATCAGCATGTGATGGCAAACATTGGGTTTAAAATCTGCATGGGCAGTGGCTGATCAAAGTGTGGGACTTGGTGGTGTTTTCCCTGCTTTTAACCACAGAGCTGGCTGATTGTTTGTAAATCAGGAAAGCTGGGTGTGAGAGGAGCCCAAGAGCAGCCCCTGGCAAGGCAGAGAGCACAATGTAAACTACTTTTTGAGCTTTTGAAGCTGTATCGTGCACCAAAGTAAAATGTTTTCCAGGGCAGTAAGAATCGTATTATCATTTAAGGAGGTTTTATCCTACAATAAAAATAGTCTGCTATTTTTAAGGCCAAAGGAGCAGCCAAACCCCTTATCTAGCCTTTTTAAAAGATAACAACCTGACAAAGTCCTGTGGAATAGGTGACTGTGGTTCTGATCCTGCAGGAAGATTAAGGTGAAGCAGAGAAAGATTAGGTTTTCTGGGGAAGTTAAGCAAAATGCAGCTCTCTCCTCTCTGGAGACCTTGCAAAAACGATTAGCTTCTCACAACAAACACAGGAGTTACTCCACGGCTTCCACAGTCCAGCCCAGGCTTACTTGGGTTTACTCAGCTTGAATTTTGTTCTCTCTTTTTGTTGGCGTTTTCAAACTAAAGCTATAGCTAAAATGGAGGAGAAGAGCAATTAAAAACAGTAACTCATCAAGATTTTTTTGTGGTCAGACAATATCCTGGAAGGTCCTTTCAGGAAGTGTTTAGCAACCTGTCTCTACCCCGGGTTGTAACAAGAGGGAGATGACTTCCAAAAATAGGCTCTCTCTATGCCTGGCAGCATGGATTAAATGTCCAGAGAGCCTAATATGTCTAAAGACAGCTGGTCTGTCCCAGAACCTCCACAGGAACAGCACTGGTTCTACTGGGATTTGTTATCCGCTCATCTAAAACTCCAGCACTGCAAACTTGCGTTTCAAAACATCTCAGCTCTCGGTGAGCTCCGCAGAATCTGAAGATGACTAATGTGAAATTCTTGTCTTGGCAACACCAGAGATTGTAAATAGCATCTTCCTCTGGCAGCTGATTTTTGGGGTTCAGCTCTCAGATTAACTCTCCCATGATTACCATTTCTCTCTCTCTCTCACTGCTTAGCAGTCTGACCCAGAGTGAAAAGACTGAATTGATTAGAAGTGTGTACCCGCAGTCACAAAGAGAAAAATATCTTGGCCAGGAGGGAATAAACTTTCAGTTCCAAGCGTATGTGGTAGAATCAAAACAAAGCCTCCTGAGCAAAGCAATGGCAAAACAATGGTGCTGAGAAATACGATTGCTAGAGCAGAAGAGTCCCAGAAAAGCTAATTTCTGTAAAGGCCACTTATAAAAAGCCTCCTTGGTTCTTTGGTAAAATCTTGCTAAAAATATACTTGAGGGTTTTGGGGTTTTTTTTTAAGGGGAGATGCTTAAGCTTTGGGAGTGCAGAACCACCTGAGCCCACAGCAGAGTTTCTGAGGGATCACAGTTTAAATGTAGGGGACTGAAGCCCAGAGGTTCAAGCATGGATTTTTATTTTGGATTGAAAATATTTAGTAGCCTGAAAGATGTGGGGGAGGAGAAAAGGTTCTTTCAGTGAAACAAAGACCATCCAGAAGTGCCATTTGCACTGCATCTTTGATAGTTAAATTTCATAGGATCGCAGAATGGTTGGGGTTGGAATGGACCTTAAAGATCATCCAGTTCCAAGCCCCCTGCCATGGGCAGGGACACCTTTCACTAGACCAGGTTCCGTAAGACCCCATCCAACCTGGCCTTGAACACCTCCAGGGAGGGAGTACCCATAACCTCTGTGGGCAGCCTGTTCCAATGTCCAACCACCTTCACTGTAAATTATTTCTTTCTCTTATTTCCAATGCGATTGGCAGCTGTTGTTCCCATGTAACACAGGAGCTCTTTATACATCCCTCCAGAGTTCACCAACATTTGCTTAGCCCACGTTGTCTGTTGTGCTGTTCCTCTCAGCCATTGTCTTTTTTACTTAGCCTTTATCTACACGACAGCAGCACTGCTTCCAGACTTTGAGTCACAGTTTCCTAGTTCATAGTTGTCTCTCTAGGAGGCAGCTACAGAAAACCATACTCGCAGAGTCGAGCGTGGTGATAAGTAACACACTGTGTTGCAAAACAGGTACTGCATCAGCTGGGGTAACCTGAAATTGCTGTAATTTTGTAGGAAAGGAGAAGAAATTGGTTAGAGAAAGGCTAAGAGTCTTTGAGGGACAAAAGCCTCAACACCTCTAAACTAAGAAAAAGCATTTCCTTGAAGTCTGCGAAGTGCTTCGGGGCCTATCTGGATGAAAGACTGTAAGTAGTTTTCCTTATCTTTGTTGTGAGCCCAGGCAGGCTTGTCATTACACTGAGGTTATTGCTGGTCCCATACAGAATCCCAGCGTGGTGGGGATTGGAAGGGATCTCTGGATACACCGACCCTGAAGATGCTCAAGTAAAGACTGGATGGGGCACTTAGTGCCATGCGCTAGTTGCTTGGATAGGGCTGGGTGATCTTGGAGGTCTCTTCCAGCCTGGCTGATTCTGTGACATTACCCAGTCTAACGCCCCTCCTAAATCAGAGTCACCCACAGTAGGTTGTCCAGCGTCACAACGGCTGTGTGGGTTTGGAAGCTCTCCAGAGAAGGAGACTTCACAACCTCTCTGGGCAGCCTGCTTCAGGGCTACAGCACCCTCACAACAAACAAGTTTCTCATGTTTTCAGGTGGAACTTTCTTGCTTTCAGTTTATGCCTGTTGCCCTTTGTCTTGTCACTGGGTACTGTTGACAAGAGTCTGGCCCCTTCCTCTTGCCTCCCGCCCTTTAGTTCTTGCTGCATATTGAACAGATCCCCCCTCAGGCTGCTATTCTCCAGGCTCAACAGCCCCAGGGCTCTCAGTTGTCGCTCCTCAGAGAGCTGCTCCAGGCCCCTCAGCACCTTCCCAGCCTCCATTGGAACTCTTTCCAGTAATTCCCTCTCTCTCTTGAATTGGGGAGCCCAGGGCATGGGCTTTACCAGTGTCTCTCCATTTCTCGTGGTGACTTGGGCTTCTTTGTACACCAGCATAAGGTCTTTCATAAGCGTTTCATGAAAGCATCACTAGTGCCATGTGAGTGGACTTTAGCCAGCTTCAGGAACACATCTTCTTGTTGGGATGTTTCTTCCTAGTTGAAATCTGGGTCACTTGCTGTGACAAAATGTGCTGACGAAATAGGGCTGGTATTATTTGTTTAAAAGGAAAATGAAGGAAATATTTGTTCTTGGTTCCTCTTTCTGCCCACTGTGATCCAGCTTGTGTGTCCAGAAATAGCTGAAAGAAATGAGGACGGTTTCTCAGCAGTGAGGGCTGCATTATTTGAGCTGGTTTGTGATGGGACACTGGAGTAGCTCAGGAATTGCTTGTCACAGCTGTTAGTTTTGGTGACAGTTGGCAGCTTTAGAATCATAGAGTAAGAGAGTGGTTTGGGGTGGAAAGGACTTTAAAAATCATGTAGTTCCCTCCGTCGTGGGCAGGGACACCTCCCGCTAGACCAGGTTGCTCAAGGCCTCATCCAATCTGGCCTTGAACAACCTCCAGGGAGGGAGCATCCACAACCTCCCTTGGCAACCCATTCCAGCGTCTCACCACTCTCACAGTAAAGAATTTCTTCCTAGTCTCCAGCCTAAATCTCCCCCTTGCAGCTCAAAGCCATTTCCCCTCATACTATCACTGCATGCCCTTGCCAAAAGTCCCTCCCCAGCTCTCCTGTAGCTCCTTTCAGGTACTGGAAAGTTGCTCTAAGGTCTCCCTGCCAAGACTTCTGTTCTCCAGGCTAGACAGCCCCAACTCTCTCATCTTGTCCCCATGAGAGGTGCTTCAGCCCTCTGATCATCTTCATGCTCTCCTCTTGCCACCCCTCATGACAAGGGGTGATGGATTCAAACTGGAGGAATCTGGATTGAGGTGAGACATGCTCCAACATTTCCATGTCCTTCTTTTGCTGGGGACCCTAGAGCTCAACACAGGACTCCAGGTGAGGTCTCACCTGAGCAGAGGGGCAGAATCACCTCCCTTTTCACTAGTTGAGGATGTTGTATCCATAATTCTTCAGCACCAACTTTTCATGCTGAGAAAGAACCAAAGTGGTGCACAGAGGGAGGATTTGAGCTTCCAGCTCCTGTAAGTTTAGGTGTGCTCGGTGCAGTCACAACACAGCAACATCAGGCTCAGCCTCCATCCATCCTGCCAAAACCCAGCCATGTGAGGTTCTGGTCTCTGTAGCCCTTCCTAATGTCATTCTCTTCACCAAACAGCTCCTTGTGGTGCAATCAGATCTGTACAGGGCTGAGAAGGGAAATTCACCAACATGTTTGGACTTGATTGTTTTGTCTGAGAGCTGTTCAGGTTTGTCTCTGCTTTTGTGCTTGGTTCAGAGAAGAAACACAAATGTAATTCGAGTGAAAACTATGCCCTGACAGAGACATGGAGCTCAGGGACCTTCTGTGGTTGAGAGGATTGGAGGTAACTGTTGCTAAGTCCATTAGAGATATTTATAACTCCAGGCTTGATAGCCAGGGTGTGAGAGGAGACAAAGAACCCTCTGGCATTGGTGTGCAGATGGTCTTGCTGGAGAAATACGTCCTTACCTTTTGTCTCTCATGAGAGACCTGTGTGCCACTCTGGAGCCCTCAACACAAGAAGGACATGGAGCTGTTGGAGCAGGTGTAGAGGAGGTCTCAAATCTGATCCAAGGGCTGGAGCACCCCTTCCAATGAGGACAGGCTGAGAAAGTTGGGGCTGTTCAGCCTGGAGAAGGGTCTGGGGAGACCTTAGAGCAGCTTTACAGTGTTTGGAAGGGGCTACAGAAGAGCTGGAGAGGGACTTTTGAGAAAGGCAGCTAGTGACAGGACAAGGGGTGATGGATTCAAACTGGAAGAAGCTGGATTGAGGTGAGATGTGGGGAAGAATTTCTTCCTCACGACGCTGGTGAAGCACTGAAACAGGTTGCCCAGGGAAGCTGTGGAGTATCCATGCCTGGCAGTGTTCAAGGTGGGGTTGGATGAGGCCTTGAGCAGTCTGTTCTAGTAGAAAGTGTCCTTGCCTGTGGCAGAGGAGTAGAAACTAGGTGATCTTTAACATCCCTTCCAACCCAAACCATTCTCTGATTCTGTGACACATTTCAGTTCTAGAAGTTTTCTGATTTTTTTAGTATAGCAAATGTTAAGTAATAATTTTTCTTCTCCAAGTGGGATTTCACCAGTGTCAGTCTTTCTGGTTTACATTTTTGTCAAATTCTTTTTTTTACACCTTTCTGGGTTTGTTGCTACCTGTTTTCGTTCCCGCCCAAGTCAGCTTGGGTTTCTCACCAGCAGGTTTTGAGACTGCTGGTTTATAAACCATAAGCGGTGGTTTCCACTGACATGATAACAAACATGGTTTCCACCTCAGAATATCGCAGATCTCGTTGGATTTGGCTGTTCATTCACTTAATTCCTAATTCCCCATGGTACGTAGAGACCATTAACAACCAAAAACTGGAGTTAGTTCCCTGTTGCTCTCTGCTTACCTTTCAGAGGTTTTTGAACTGGGTAGATGAGAACTAAGAATCTCACTTGTGTGTATGTTCAGATCCTCAACATAGTTATTTTGGGGTGACCTGACTGTTTTACCTTGTCCAGAGAGTTCAGAGCACAGGGGACTGGAAACAAGTGTCTGTAATTGGCTTAACTGGCACAAAAACACTACTGTGTGGCAAAAGCTGAAGGAAAGCAATGCTCAGGCCCTAGATTTGGAGTTTAGGCTAGGATCACAGAATCACAAAATGCTAAGTTGGTAGGAACCCCAAGGATCATCTGGTCCAGCTTTTCTAGGTGACAGTGAAATGAGCTGGCCTAAGCACCCTGTCAAGCTGAGTCTTAAAACTGACCAATGTAGGGGCATCCACTGCTGCCACTGGGAGATGATTCCAATGTCCAGCTGTTCTTATGAGGAAACTTTTTTTTCTGGAGTCAAATCAGCATCCCCCAGCAGAAACCTGTCCCCATCACCCCTTGTTTTTCCCATGAGACTCCATGTAAAAACAGTCTCCCCATCTTTTTGGTAGCCATCCTTTATGTACTGGTCCATCCTAACGAAGTCTTCCCTAATATTTATTTTCTCAAGGCTGTCCTCTACTTATGTTCTACAGAGATCTCTGGTGAGGCTGGATTGGGTGGACCCAGGCCAGCAGGATAAGTAGGGCCAAGTGCTGGGTCCTGCACTTGGGTCACAAAAACCCCATGGGAGCTTGAGACATGGGAGATGCCTCTTCCCTGCACCTGTTCCAGGTCAGGTTGTTTGGGGCTTTGTGCAGCCTGCTCTAGTTGCAAATGTCCCTGCTGACTGCAGGGGGGTTGGACTAGATGAGCTTTAAAGGTCTTTTCCCACCCAAACCAGCCTAGGATCCTGTGACCTGGGGTTGCTGGTCAGTTGGTCAGAATCTAATGTCTGTCTCCTTGCAATACACAGAGCGTTATAATTCAACCAAATTAATTGCTAATCAGGTTGGTAATGCTGCTAATAACATTCCCTCCTCAGAGCATGGCAGGACTAGAGCTCCTTGGAGAGCTTTAAGGACATTTTTACCATGACAGTAAAAAAAACAGTGCTGTTTTTTTTCTCTAGCTTCATTCCAACTAACTGCAAACTATTTGACTTGCAGCAGTGATGGATTTAAACTGTTTGTGTAAAACTTTAATGGCTATTTTCTGTCTGGGGCTGGATTTCCTGCTAGGGCTGTGAATTAGTTCATCTCCCACATAGAGGAACACTGAGAAACCTGAAACGTTCCTTTTTCCAGCCATCTAGGATAATGTGGGATTGGAGGTTGTGCTAATGTACGTGACTTAATCCACACAATCTGGATAAAAAATGCATTTCTCAATGTCTCTAACAAGTTTTAAGATATCTTTGGACCATCCTGTCCATCGGAGTCTGGTAACTCCTTTGGGTTCGTCGTTTGATCCTCCAGATCCGTGCAGAAGCTTCCTTGGAATTTAACAAGGGCAAGTGTAGAGTCCTGCATCTGGGGAAGGACGAACCTATGGAGGAGTACAGGTTGGAGCTGTTGGAGAGCAGCTCTGGGAAAAAAAGACATGGTGGGCAACAGCATGCCAATGAGCCAGTAATGTGCCCTTGAGCCCAAGAGGTCCAATGGCATACTGGGGTTCATGAAGAAGAGTGTGGCTAGCAGGTTGAGGGAGGTTCTGCTTCCCCTGTACTCTGCCCTGCTGAGGCCACATCTGGATTACCAGGTCCATTTCTGGGCTCAAGAGGGACAGGGACTTGCTGGAGAGGGTACAGCAGAGGGCTACAGAGATGCTGAGGGGACTGAGACATCTCTGTGAGGAAAGGCTGAGAAAACTGGGGCTTTTTAGCCCAGAGAAGAGCAGGCTGAGAGGGGATTTCATCAATGCTGATCAATACTTCAAAGGTGGGTGTCAGGAGGGTGGGGCCAAGCTTTTGTCGGTGGGGCCAGGGTAGCAGACACAAACTGGAACATCAGAAGTTCCATCTAAACATGAAGAAGAACTTATTGAATTTAAGGGTGATAGAGCACTGGAGCAGGCTGCCCAGGCAGGTGATGGAGTCTCCTTTTGTGGACTTTCAAGACCCACCTGGATATGTTCCTGTGTGGCCTTCTCTAGGTAAGCCTGCCTTAGCAGGAAGGTTTGACTCAGATCTCCAGAGGTCCCTCCCAACCCCTGCCATTCTGTATAACCTAAGTTTATTGCTGTGGGTCCTTCCCCTTATTAATCCCACCCCAAAAATCAAATTGACAGCAGTTTGTGAGAAAGGAAAGTCAGGATGCAAGTTCTGCTAACAGGCAGTTTTCAGTGAAAATGTTATTTTTGTCTTTTTCATTTTTTTTTCCTAGTGGCAAAGAGGAGGAATAGAAAATGGGGTTTAAAATCTTTGGGGATTTCTTTCCATATTTCTCTGCTTCACTTTTGTTCACATCCGGGAGATTCTTTTAAAGGAAATGCAAATTTTATTGCAAATATTGATAAGAAAAGGGCAATCTCCTGGGCTGAGGGGCTGTAAATCTTCTGTTACTAGAGAGCTCAAGGCTGTAAGGAACCAGGTTGTGCGAATTCAGGCTGTGGCTTCCCTTGTCCTGCCCCCAAACCTCACACCTCAGCCCACTGCTGCTGTAGCTACTCCAGTCCTTGGAGGAGCCTGGCTTGTCCCTTCCCCTCTGTAAGCAGTTGTAGTATTTGGTACAGATGGAAAATGCTGGAGGTGTCTCTGTGAAAGATGAAATCCCACCTCGTGTGGCAGCTAAATCAAATGTTATGTCATGAAAATATTTCACTCCTGACTATGCCAGCTGGGCATGCTTCCTGCTGAGTCTTGTCTGTTCAATCAAGACAAGTGTAGGTCTTTCTCTTGGGGAGGAACAACCTCATGAACAGGTGCGGAGTGACCTGCTGGGAAACAGCTAGGTGAAGTGCTGGGAAACAACAAGGTCACCATGAGCCAGCAATGTGCCTTCCTGGCCAAGGAGGCAAATAGTCTCCTGGGGTGCATTAAGAAGAGTGTGAGCAGCAGGTCAAGGGAGGTTCTCTTCTTCTGGTATTTTGCCCTGGTGAGATCACATCTGGAGTTCTGAATCCGGTTCTGGCCTCCCCAGTTCAAGAGATGGGGAACTGCTGGAGAGATTCCAGTGGAGACTGGGAAGGTGCTGAGGGGCCTGGAGCATCTCTGTGAGGAGGAAAAGCTGAGAGCCCTGGGGCTGTTGAGCCTGGAGAAGAGCAGCCTGAGATGGGCTCTGCTTAATGCTCAGCAAGAACTAATGGATGGGGGGCAAGAGGATGGGGCCAGGCTCTTCTCCATGGCGCCCGGCGATGGGACAAGGTGCAACAAGCACAAAGTGGAAGCCAGGAGGCTCCATCTGAACATGAGGAGAAACTTGTTTGTTGTGAGGGTGCTGTAGCCCTGGAGCAGGCTGCCCAGAGAGGTTGTGGAGTCTCTTTCTCAGAAAGGCTTCCAAACCCATTGTGGTGCTGGGCAAGGTGCTGTGGGTGCCCCTGCTTTAGCAGTGGGGGTTGGACTGCATGATCTCCAGAGTTTCCTTCCAGCTCCTACCACGCTGGAATTCTGTGATCCTGTTATTCTGGCCTAAGTGTAGTAGTTAGGTAGTAGTTCTAGGCTATTTATTCTGGTCATTCACCAGGAAGATGAGTGCTCAGTGAACCTCAGAGAGCAGGTTCTGATTCCTGTCGTGATAAGAAGATGCTTTTCTTTCATCTTCTCTGTCATGACCTCAGCTAGGAAATGTGTGTCACTTTTCATAGCAGTGTGTCTGTGCCTTAAACCAGGGGTGGATTTCTTGCTGTCTGTTTTTTTCTGCTCCTGGTTCAGTAGGTGCATGATTTGAAGCATGAGAGTAGTCCCATTGAAATCAACCCAAGTATGAGCTGCAGTCAAGTGCAGGAGGCATAGCCCTCAGTGGAGAACAGCAGCTCTGTTTGTGCACAGGCTGTACCAGCGGCTCCACTGGAGGCTGGAGATAAATGGGGCACGTTCCCTGGAATGGCCTTTTACTCTGCATTGATAAATACTGCCCATGCATGAGTCCTCTGTGTCCTGAGCCTGTTCCCCAGTGCAGTTGTGATGATGATCCATCTGAGGTTCCTTGGAGCTGCTGTAGCCTACCCCCACTGGGTGCAGGGTGTCATTTAGGATTTCTTCTGCTGTGGACCATGGTCAGGAATTCAGAGTTATGGCTTATCTCAGGTTTTCATGTGTAGATTTAAATTGAAGTATGGTGAGGAAGGCAGTGCTGGGAAGGGCTTGCCTAGGCTGCTGCATGGAGTTGTTTGGTGCTGGAGAAATCAGAGTGCATGGGTACTCAAGGGTATCTTGTCTAGCCACCCTTGGAGTCAGCAGGGACATCCCCAGCTAGATCAGGCTGCCCAGGGCCACATCAAGTTTGGCCTCAAATGTCTCTAGGAACGGAGACCTTGAGCACATCTCTGGGCAACCTGTTGCAGTGTCTTACCACCCTCATTGTGAAGAACTTCCTCTCAGTATCCAGCCCAAAGCTGCCCTGCTACCATTTCAAACCATTGCCCTGCATCCTATCATCAGAGGCACTCTTAAACATCCCCTCCCCAGCCTTCCTGTAGGGCCCCTTCAGATATTGAAATGCAGCTCTAAGGATCATACAGAAACTTCATTGATCTAATGGCTAGATGTGTGCCTGGCCAGAAGATACTCGCTTGCTCTTCTGCCAGCATCGGGCTTTAACTTAAACATTTCATCTCTTTGATTTGATTAATCCATCTCCAAGGCTGTGAAAGCTCCGTGCATCAGAACCCTGTCAGCATTACATAACTCTGAATTCCCAATCTGGAGCTTCAGACCTTTCTCCAGTGACTAAGCGCTCTCGTGTTCTCCTTTCACAGCTTTACATGTGGCACAGATGAAGATGAGGCTGAGAACGCGGAAAGCTTCTCAGCAGTCGAATCAGATCCACACACAACGAGCTGTGAGGGCCAAGAGGAAACACTTGGAGGTGGAAGAGACCTTGCCTGTTGGTGGGGGGAAACCACAGAAAAATGAAACTGGCTTGTTGTCCTCGATCAAAAAGTTCATCAAGGGAAGCACACCTAAGGTACACCACCAGTGGGTTTTTTCTTTGGTCTTTTTGTTGGGTCAGGCTCAAGAGTTATTTTCTGTTTTCTGTTTCTATTAGGAATTTCTATTCAATTAGGAAGAGAAATTCCATTCTGTTCCACCCAGGAATAAATAAATGTGTAATGTGGTGGAGGCAAAACATTCTTGGAAGGAGCTTGGGAGGCAAAAAGTACCAGGGATAGTTATGGCAGGGCGAAAAGAGACATTCAAGCCTGCAGGAATGTTTAAGAGAATCTAATAAATGAGTGGATCAGGCTGCTTCTGCGCTAAAAAATTCAGTAGGTTTTTCAGGATTTCCAGAATTTGAGAATTACCAATACTGGCCACGAAGGGAGGCAAGTCTGTAAGCAGAAATGTGATGGATATTTTTAGCATTTTTATTGCAAACTGTTGAGGAGTCCATCACTCACTAAAGGTCAAAGCTCACACCTTTAGCTCTCCTGGAATCCATAGGACTCCTCAGTGTGTTGCTGCAGTGAGCACAGCCCCTGCTCAGTGATCAAATCCAGGCCTTTTTGAGCCTAAACCATGTCCCTGCCCATGACTAGATGATCCTTGTGGAACCTTCCAACCCTGACTGATTCTGTGATTCTGTGATCTCCTCTGGCTTTGTCCCAACAGAAATCTGACCTTGACTTATCTTCACATGTTCAGACCTGTTGCCTGCACGTTTTGACAAAGAATTACATAAATCAGTTAATTTGATAAGCTGAATGTGGCTTTAAAATGGCTTCCAAAACCCATGGGTTTTTTTTCTTTTCAGAGGGACCCCCTTCATTCAGCTGCTCAGATAGTGTCCAGCCTCAGAATGTCCCTTTAAAGGAGAGCAGCCCAGAAGAGCTAAATTACCAAGAAGTCATAATTAAATTTTAAAAGTATCCCAGATGAACTATATGATGAATAAAAGTGCAGTTTAAATTCTGGAGTATTTTCTGGGGTTTTGGTATCATAGAATCAGAGAACTGTTTGGGTTGGAAAAGCCTTCTAAGAGCATCCAGTCCCAACACCACCATGGCCGCTAAATCATGTCCCCAAGTGCCATGTCCACAGGTTTCTTGAACACCTCCAGCAGTAGTGACTCCACCACCTCCTTAGACAGCCTGTTCCAATCCCTGACTGCTCCTGCAGGAGGGAAATTTTCCCTAATCTCCAAACTAAACCTCCCCTGGCACAATTTCAGGCCATTTCCTCTCCTTCTGTCACCTGATACTAGGGAGAAGAGACCGACCCCCACCTCACTTTAGCCTCCTTTCAGGAAGTTGTAGAGAGCAATTCAGTGTTGAAACAATTTTGTAGCGAGCTCAAGTTGAAATAATGAAAGGAACAGCGTTTTCTTAAACTGCCAAAAATAGAGTGGAATTGAGTGGTTTATGGCATGTGTTAATTTTCTATCAAAGAAACACTGAGCTACCAACAAAGAAATATTTCAGTGAAAAAAAAAAAAAAGCTAAATCCACTTCATTTTTTTTTTCCAATTCATTAAGCCAGGATGGTTAATTTTATTTTACATTGGAGACTGATGATCCTTAAGGTTATTTCCCATTCTAGGATTCTATCTGTATTGTAGCTCAGTAGTGCAGCAGTTTGGCTGTGAAACCACTGCAACAAAACACTGGAATCTAAGGCAAACATTTTACTCTGGGATGATGAGATAAGGGAAATATGCTTGGCTTTCCTTTCCTTTGTCTCTTCAAGGGTTTTTAACTCTCTCATCCCTTCCTCTCCCAGATCATTGCATCACATTTCATGATCTTTTTGGGTTTTTTCTTTCTTCTTTTTTTACTTGACAATTTTAAATTTATTTATTTTTAATAATATAAGATGTCCACGTTTTTCTCCTGTTCCTTCCCATGTCCTCTCCTGTGCCTGTAGCAGGACTTGGAGTGGTTCCAGTGGCATTAGCATGGCATGATACTGATACTGCTGGGCTGTCTTCCAAAGAGCTAATGACTGAACAAAGTAGTCTTGTGGCTGCCATGGCAACGTGCTAACTCTTGGAGATAGTGTGTGTGTGTGTGTGTGTACAACTTGCAGAGTAGTTCATTTATGGCTGTGTCAGAATCTAAATCACCACCGAGCTTCTATGGATGCAGGGCAATAAATGCCTTCATGACAAGGAGGTCTTGATGAGTCCAGAGTCTTTGGGCAACGTCTTTATTGGGCATGTGGGCAGTGCAATCCAGGCACCCACAGCAAGCTCGCTGATGACACCAAACTGTGTGGTGTGATGTGGTTGACGTGCTGCAGGGATAGGATCCATCCAGAGGGACCTGAACAGGCCTTAGATGTGGGCCTGTGCCAACCTCATGAGGTTCAACAAGGCCAAGTGCAAAGGCCTGCGCTTGGTCAGGGCAACCTCAAGTGCAGATACAGTGTGGGGACGAAGAGCTTAAGAGCAGCCTTCAGGAGAAGAACTTGGGGGTGCTGGGGGATGCAAAGCTGCCAACACCAAGCACTCCCAGCCCCAGCCATGTCCTGGGCTGATCCTCAGTAGTGTGGGCAGCAGGGGGAGGGAGGAGACTCTACCCTTCTGCTGTGCTCTGCTGAGACCCCACCTGCAGTGCTGGAGCCAGCTCTGGAGTCCTCAGCACAGACAGGGACCTGTCAGAGCGGGGCCAGAGGAGGCTACAGCAATGATGGGAGGGCTGCAAGCCCTCTGCTATTTGGGTTGTAGAGACTGGAGGAGAGAAGGTTCCAGGAAGACCTTCTGGTGTCCTTTCAGGACTTCAAGGGGCTGATCAGAAAGCTGGGGGCAGACTTTTGAGCAGGGCCTGTTGTGACAGGAGGAGGGGTGATGGTTTGAATTGAAAGAGGGAGATTCAGACTGGAGAGAAGGAAGACATTTTCTGCAGCAGCATTTTGCTCTTCATCTTGAGCTGTGTCAGTTTCAATGAGTCCAGAATTCCATCTGAGCAGATGTTGCAGGTTCTGCACCTGGAAGTGGAACAGCAGAAGAACCTTTTGTGAAACTTGTCTCTAAGAGCTAATGTTTTCTGGTATAATTCAGTGGAGAAAAGAGGCAACATTCAGTATGTGTGTTGTGTTCTTTCCCTCTCCCTCCCTCCTTTTCTGTTTTAAGGAAGAAAGAGAAAATCCTGCAAAAAGAAGTCGGATCGATCGGGACATAGACAACTTGATTACATCTACACCTCAGACAGGAGAG
Organism: Psilopogon haemacephalus; assembly: GCA_013396835.1. Lineage (NCBI taxonomy): Eukaryota > Metazoa > Chordata > Aves > Piciformes > Megalaimidae > Psilopogon > Psilopogon haemacephalus. Next base: position 29,082 of record VWZI01003782.1, on the reverse strand, counting down.
AAGCCTCGAGTACGGCGGAAAAGTCAAATGAATGGAGGTTTGTAAACACCCTCACTGTGTGCTGGGGCAGGGCAATGAGGGTTCAGCCCTTCGACAGTAACTGAGAGAGGACATTGCTCCAGTGGTGGAGGTTAAGGGGTTTGGGATTGACTTCAGTGAGAGCAAGGCTGAGCTAACGGCAGCAAAATAAGGTTTTGAAGGCTATAAGCAGTAGTTGTCATAGAGTCATTGAAGAGCTTGGGGTGGAAGGAAACTCAGTGGTCATCTAGTTCCAAACCCCTTGCTGTGGTTAGGGACACTTCTCACTAGATCAGGTTGCTCAAAGCCCCACCCAACCTGGCATTCAGCACCTCCAGGGAAGGGACATCCACAGCCTCCCTGGGCAACTTCTTCTATTGTCTCACCACCCTCACTTTAGAGAGTCTCGCCCAGCCTGGATATGGCTGGGTGACAGGTTGGACTGGATGATCTTGGAGGTATCTTCCAACCTGGCTTATTTTATTCTATTCTTTTTTTCTTTTTTTTTTTTTTTTAATTCTAATGTCCAGTCCAACATTACTGCTTGGACTCTTCCCCTCTATCTTTGTAAGAACAATTTAGATCTGTGATCCTGCTGGCTACCTTGGAACTAAATTCACTCTTTTTAAAAATTATTATTAATTCTTAGACCAAACAATAATTGGTTTAGTTCTTCTCCCATTTTCTCACAGCAAAAAAAAAAAGCAGAATATGACTTCCCAATTCTGACCTTTGTGGAAGTAGCAGGTGTCTCTAGACACTGAAAGCACCTATCAAATACATAGATGGGCTTGTGTCAGAATCAGAGAAAAATGTAGATCAGAAGAGACCTCTAAAAGTCTTATGGGCCAGTCCTCCTGCTTCCCTCGCAGCAGTGCTGATCCATTTTGAAGTTAGATCTGGCTTTGGAGTTAATCAGTCTGCTCAGAGCTGTGTTGAGTTTGGCATATCTCTAAGGGTAGAGATTCCACAACCTTCTTCCAGTGTCTGGCCACTTCCCTGTAAAGATTTTTTGATTGTCTGTAATTATGACCTGATGAAATGGTCAGTGGCATTTCAAGAACCAGCTGTGGTTCCAAACCTGACTTGAGAAAAGCAATTTTTAGGCTCTTGTCTAAGGAAACAAGGCTTAGGTGATTGTGCTGCCTGTCAGTGCTCCTTCATTCTCCATGATCCCAGGGACTTGGGAATCCTTTGTCTGATGTGTGTCAGAAAGGATTCCCTAGCCCAAGGAGGGTTGCAAACTCAGTAGCTGAGTGGAGGGCAGAGCTCCAAATGAGTGATGGGAAGGTCACAGTGTGAGAGAATGGCCTGGTTGGCTGTTGTCCGATGTCTGTGTGACATAGCTTTAGGGAAGAACTCCTCCTTTTTCCAGTATTTCCTACTGTTACTTGTTGTCCTTCTTAGAGAGAATGGATTTGCTCCCCCTTCCTGAGCAATGCATGCAGGCTCTACTCAGAGATGAAAGAGAAACTGTTGACAAAGATGATGAAAAAGGGCTGAAGAACCTCTCCTATGAAGGCAGGTTGCAGGAGCTGGGGTTGTCCAGCCTGAAGGAGAAAAGGCTCTGGGGAGACCTCAGAGCTACATTTCAGCATCTGAAGGGGACGTACAGGAAGGCTGAGGAGGGACTGTTCAGAAGGGCTTGTGTTGAGAGGATGAGGGGCAGTTTGAAAGTGGAGCAGGGGAGATTCAGGTTGGACATTAGGAGGAAGCTCTTCATAATGAAGGTGGTGGAACATTGGAACAGATTGCCCGGGGATGTGGTTGAGGCCCTGTCCTTGGAGACAATCAAGATCAGAGTTGATGTGGACCTGGGCAGCCTGATCTAGTTGGAGGTGTCCCTGCTGACTGCAGGGGGTTGGATAAGATACCCTTTGAGGGTCCCTTGCAACCCAATGCAATCCGAATCTGTGAGTTAAACCAAGTGTAGTGAGGTGCACCCAGAGCCACGTTACTGCCACAGGGCTGGAAGTTCTCACTCAGATGCTCTCTCCCTGCAGAGCTGCAGCTGCACAGCCTGTGTTTTCTGTAGACACGGTGTGGGAAGCTCTGCTGCAGCTCCAGCAGGCTCAGCTGACAGGAAGGCTCCCAGCTCGTGCTCACAACATACATTTGCTCACTTCCATATGGGCAGGCAGTGCAGGGACTGGTTCCTGGGAAGTAAATAGCTCCTGCATTTCAGGCTCAGAAGGTGTCCTGGCTGTTGGCCAGGAGATGGCCATTTGTAGTTCAGGGATGTGCTTTGCTGTACATAAAGACTCACTTGTCACAGGTCATGTTTTGTGGTGTGAGGATCCTGACTCTTGGGTCACAAAAACCCCATCAATGCTGCAGGCTTGGGGCAAACAATGCCTGTCCAGGTAGACAGTGTCCTCAGCCTTTCCCCCATCCACTAGGCAGGTCACCTGGTCATAGCAAGAGATGAGGTTGGTCAAGCAGGACCTGCCTTTCCTGAACCCATGCTGGCTGGTGTGATCCCACCATTACCCTGCACTTGCTGTGTCAGCACACCCAAGATGAACTGCTCCGTATTCTTCCCTGGATCCTCCTTTTGCCCCTTTTTGTAGATGGGTGTCAGGCTGGCAGGCTTCTAATCATCTGGCACCTCCCATGTTAACCAGGACTGCTGAGCGATAATGGAGAGAGGCTTGGCAAGCTCCTCCACCAGCTCCCTCAGCACTCTTGGGTGCATCCCATCTGGCCCCATAGATTTGTGAGTGCCCAGGTGGCACAGGAGGTTGTTAGCTGCTTTCTCCTGGGTTATGGTCAGCCAATGCCGCTTACCATCCCTATCAGGAGGCTGAATACCCTGAGGATAATGGAAGGATTTTGAGGGGCTGGAGCCCTTCAACAGGGATGAGCCTGAGGATCTTAACGGTCTTCCCAACCAAAACAATTCTATGATTTATTTAATTCTGTGTCCTTTCTTACCTACCACAACAACTGTTCAGTCCTTTTTACTTCGTGGTTGTATTTCTGCGCTGTGCGAAAAATAATAAAGGGTGGACTTGCTCTGGTGAAGTTGAACCAGTGGAGTTCCACTGCCACTTGCTCTGGTTTCCATCTAGTGGAGTCCCTCCGATATTGCCACCTCTCGTGGAAGGGCTCACAGCCTGCCGAAGGCTGCCTTCCCTCGCCAAGCCCACTGCGGGGATTTACACTGCTAGCGTTTGCTAATCTGGGGCACGCTTGGCGTGAACAATGAGCACTTCCTAATCTGAAGCCTTAAGGGTGGTGCTGGGTTCGTGTCAGTCCTGAATCGCTAGCTTTTAATGCTTTCTTTTGACGTTAAATACTTAGGCTAATTGTTTTGTCAACCAAATGGGGCCACGAGCCCGAAAAAGGGACCTTTCCTACAGTAAAAAGAATACCCTGGAAAGAGGAAAACCGGTGAAAAAAAGAGAAGTGTGGTGCTCTAATTCAGAACTTTTCTTTGGCAGAAGCTGGAAGTTATGAAATGACAAATCAACACGTGAAGCAAAATGGGAAATTGGAAGATAATCCTCCCACTGGCAGTCCCCCCCGAACCACCTTACTGGGAACCATTTTTTCTCCTGTTTTTAATTTCTTTTCACCAGCAAATAAAAATGGTGAGTATGGTTTTGTAAAGGCGAAGCTAAGAATGGGTAGGGTTGTTTTGAAGGAGTTAAAAGAAAAGCTGTTCCAAGCAGCAGTTGCACTTACTCTGCCCTGCAGACCAAAAGTTACAGACAAAAGGCTCCTTAATTCTTAAGGGGTTGGTTACTAATAAAAGCAGCCATAAAATTATGTGCATTAGAACACTGCTTTCATAGAGGGGAAAACAAAAAAAGAAAATAAACCAAAAAATCCACCAAAACCAAACAAACAAAAAAAGCCTAAACCCAAACCAAGGGAAAAAAAAAACCCAAACAAGCAAACACCCACACAAAAAGGAGGACAAATAATTGGTATTAAGTTCCTTATCTCAGACGTGAAAGGTGTTGGTCATGGTCTTCGTTTTGATTCTTACTTCTGTACAGTGAATCAAATGCAGCCACCTTCAGTTACCCTGGCAGGTTTTTTGGGTGATTAATCATGACTGTCAATGTTCTGATGGGTAGCTCAGCTTGAAGATGATCTTAAAGGTATCTTCTAACCAAAAAGGTAACTAAAAATAAACAAACAACAAAAGTGAAGAACACTGAAGCTTTGACACATACTGCCTTGCAGACTGTGTTGCTGGAGCTGATTTTGTCTGAGATGGGGAAAACAGATGTCTTAGCCAGAGCAAACTGAGCAGAGCTCTCTCTCTCTCCAGTAGCTCTCACCACCTGTTTAAGATGAGGCTGGATGAGGCCTTGAGCAACATGGTGGGAGGTGTCCCTGCTCATGGCAGGGGTGTTGGAAGTGACTGATCTTTAAGAACCCTTCCAACTGAAGCTGTTCCATAGATCTCTGACTCCAAGATCATAACTGTGAGTGTGCTGAACTCTTAATTCAGGAACATCAGGATCAGACTCTCCGGGACAGGCTGTTGAAGCTGAAGAAATAGTCAAGCAGCTTGATATGGAACAGGTAGATGAGATTACCACAAGTACTGCAACGTCAACCAATGGAGCAGCTTACACAAGCCAAGCAGTGCAGGTCAGGTCTGCTGTCAACAATGTCTTAGAAGAAGTGGAAGAAGCAACTGACCGTGATCTGCCACCACTCACAGGTAAGAAAGGTGGACTTGCCCGCTGCAAGTTTGGGCTCTCGGGGGGGATCTCAGCACCTGCATTTTGTATAAGTTAATAGTTCACATTTTCCAGGGGCATGCAGGCAGTATTAACCCTGAGCTTGATGTTTAAAGCCTGCTCTAGTTGGCAGTGTCCCTGCTGACTGCAAGGAGGGTTCGGTTAAGATGACCTTTTGAGGATTGCTTTCAACCCAGTGCAGTTTGGGAATCTGAATAGACAAATCCTGGTTTCTGCACCAAACCCACAATTTCGGGAAGTCTCATCTATTCCTGCTGTAGCTTTGCTGGCCTTAGACTATTTCTTGAAATGAAAACAAAGATTGCAGAAGAAAGACATTTTTTTATTAATATTGGAAACCCCCTCGTTAAAAATGCACATCCCAGGCCTCCTGAGCAGGGAAGGGAAATCCCTAACGTTCTGGAATCACAGAATTGTTGAGCTTGGAAGAGACCTTATGAGATCGTAGAATCAGGGTTGGAAGGGACCACAAGGATCATCTAGTTCCAACCCCCCTGCCATGCCCAGGGACACCCTACCCTAGAGCAGGCTGCCCACAGCCTCATCCAGCCTGGCTTCAAACACCTCCAGAGATGTGGCCCCAGCTACCCCCCTGGGCAACCCATTCCAGGGCCTCACCACTCTGATGCTGAACAACTTCCTCCTCATATCCAATCTGAATCTGCCCACCTCCAGCTTTGCTCCATTCCCCCTAGTCCTGTCACTCCCTGATAGCCTAAAAAGTCCCTCCCCAGCCTTTTTGTAGGTCCCCTTCAGATACTGGAAGGCCACAATAAGGTCACCTGGGAGCCTCCTCTTCTCCAGACTGAACAGCCCCAACTCCTTCAGCCTGTCCTCGTAGGATAAATGGTGCAGCCCTCTGATCATCCTCGTGGCCCTTCTCTGGACACACTCCAGCATGTCCACATCTCTCTTGTAATAGGGACTCTAGAACTGATGCACTACTACAGGTGGGGTCTCACCAAGGCGGAGTAGAGGGGGAGAATCACCTCCCTCGACTTGCTGGCCACACTTCTCCTGATGCAGCCCAGGCTCTGCTTGGCTTTCTGGGCTGCAGGTGCACACTGCTGCCTCATGTTGAGCTTCTCATCCAGCAGCACCCCCAAGTCCTTCTCCTCAGGGCTGCTCTCCAGCCAGTCACTGCCCAGCCTGGATTTGTGCTTGGGATTGCCTCGACCCAGCTGCAGGACCTTGCACTTGGCCTTGTTGAACCTCATGAGGTTCACATCCCAGGCCTCCTGAGCAGGGAAGACAAATCTCTAATGTTCTGGAATCACAGAATTGTTGAGCTTGGAAGAGACCTTCTGAGATCAAGTCCAGCCATTAACCACAATATGATACCTTTGTATTAGAACAACATGGGGAGGTGAATAAGAAACATCTATATCCTGCATTATTTCTCCACACGTTCTTCAAAAGCCTCATCACACACCTGTTTTGATAAAAGTTTTAACCATAATTTGGGATGAGTCTCTTTTCACATGCAGAAAGTGACAGGACAAGAGGAAGAGACCTGAAATTGTGCCAGGGGAAGTTCAAGTTGGATATTAGGAAATGTTTCTCCCCTGAAAGGGTTCTCAGGCACTGGAACAGGCTGCCCAGGGAGGGGGTGAAGTCACCATCCCTGGAGGTGTTTAAAAGCTGTGTGGATGTGGTGTTGAGGAATGTGGTTTTATGGTGATGGCTTAGCAGTAGTAGTGGGATTGTGAGCTCTAGGTGAGCAATTGAACTTGATGATTTCAAAGGTCTCTTTCCCAACCGCCACAGTTCTGTGGCTCAATAAAATTCAGTTCAGTTTCTGTTTATGAATGACCAGCATCAAATTCTTATCTGTTATCTACATCCTGCCTAGGCCTTCAAACCCTTGTTTGGTAGGTAGTACTGAGGTCTTTGAGTGCTCATTTTGAGGAAGGAGGTTTAACCTCTAAGCAAAAGGGCTTCTGTGATCCACATGTCCAATCCAGACTTTCTGATCTGGGCTTTTGCCTTGCTTTGGAACAAGGCAGCCTGGTTCTCTGGTGGGAACTGGAGTCCACCGGGGCTTAGTTAGGGTTTACAAGGGCTTGTAGTGGTAGGATGAAGGGAAATGGATTAAAGCTGAAAGAGAGCAGATTTAGAGTGGAGATTAGGAAGAAATTCTGTACAGTGAGAGTGGTGAAACACTGGAACAGGTTGTCCAGGGATGTCATGGATGCCTTCTCCCTGGAGGCATTCAGGGCCAGGTTAGATGAGTCCTTGAGCAATCTGGTCTAGTGGAAGATGTCTAGTGGCAATCTGGTCTGGTGGCAGGGGGGCTGGAACTGGATGATCCTTAAGGTCCCTTCCAACGCAAAGCATTCAGTGAGTCTGTGGACTGGGATGAGTCTTCCTGAAAAGGTGGTGAGCCTGTTAGCTCAGCTGCAGTGAATCTCCACCGGTGCGTGCAGCATGGTCACAAGGAGGAAGAAGTGGAAACCATTGTGCTGCAAGGCCTCTATGACATAGTAGCCATCCTGAACCACAGAGCAACCCATGGCTGGAGTGCTGCTATAGATGGAGCCCAGCTCTTCAAAAGGGACAGGCAAGGAAGGAGATGTGGTGGGGTGGCTCTCTGTGTCAGGGAGGGATATGACTGCCTAATGCTTTAGTGGTGGTGGTGATCAGGTTGAAGGGCTCCAGGTAAGAAGGAAGGGCAGGTGCTGTGGTGGCCACAGCCCCAGTGAGGCTGATGAGGCAGCTGATGAGGCAGCTGAAGCACTCTCCAGGCATCTGCAAGAGGTTTCACAATCACTGCCTCTTAATCTACTGGGAGATTTCAACTTCCTAGATGTCTGCTGGGAATCCAATACTGCAGTTTGGCCAGGCCATGAAGTTCTGTAGCATGGGGTGACACCAGGCTCTTCATGAGGAGCTCTGCAGGCTATTTCAAGAGGAAATATGAAGACAGAGGAAAGAAGCTGAAGGGAGATTAGAATCCAAAACACTTTTCCCCATGAGAACAGCTGGACACTGTTATCATCTCCCAGGGGAAGTGGTGGTTCCCTTACACTGGTCAGTTTTAAGGCTCAGCTCGACATGGTTCTGGGCCAGCTCCACTATTACCTAGAAAGGTTGGATCCAGCTGATCCTTAAGGTCCTTTCAGAGCTGCCATTCCATGATTCTCTGGTGTTTGAGGCACTCAGTGTATCAACCACAAACTGTCACAGTTACAAGCTGCACTGATGAGACCAGTTCTTGGGGGGGTTTTGTTTAATTTTTTGTTTTGTCTGTGTTGCATTACAGCACCAGTGTCTCCAGACAGTGGCTACTCATCAGCTCATGCAGAAGCTACCTATGAAGAAGACTGGGAAGTCTTTGATCCGTAAGTACTAACATTTGTACTGAAAATAGTGAAGTGATCATTTTGGGTGTAGGAATTAGACATTTTCCTTTCAGTTAGAAATTTTTGATATTACAGAAATTAGTGCCAAAAGCTCTTAAGAAAAAAAAAATTGTGTATTGATGAGGGTGGGGAGGGGTAAATTTAAGAAACTTATCTCTTATGTAGCCCTTAAACATTAGAAATAGGAAGTCAGGCTGCAACCTAACCAGTTTAGTAGTGTGGGTACATCTTTGTTAGTGACATGGACATGGACAGTGGGATTTAGGCACCCTCAAGTTTGCAGCTGACACCAAGCTATGTGGTGTGGTTGATGTGCTGGAAGGAAGGGATGTACCTCTGTACTTGGGCAGCATGGAGAGACAGGCCCAAGCAAACTGCAAGAAGTTCAGCAAGGCCAAGTGCAAGGTCCTGCAGCTGGGTCTGGGCAATCTAAAGCACAAATCCAGGCTAGGCGAGGAGTGGTTTGAGAGAAGCCTGGAGGAGGAGGACTTGGGGCTGTTATTTGACAAAATACACACAGGTGTGTGCTGGGCTGCATCAAGAGAAGTGTGAGCAGCAGGATGAGGGAGATGATTCTGCCCCCACCTGCAGCACTCTGTCCAGTTCCGGGGGCTCCAGCATAAGAAGGACATGGAACTGCTGGAGCAGGACCAGAGGAGGCCCCAAAGATGATCAGAGGGCTGGAGAACCTTCCTATGGTGACAGGCTGAGGGAGTTGGGGCTGTTGAGCCAGGAGAAGAGAAGGCTCCAGGAGACCTTAGAGCAGCCTGAAGGGACCTATAGGGAGAGCTTAGGAGAGACTTTAGACAAGGACTTGCAGTGATAGGATGGGGAAATGGCTTTGAGCTGGGAGAGGTGAGATGTAGAGTGGAGATTGGGAAGAAATTCTTTCCAGTGAGGGTGGTGAGACACTGGAACAGGTTGCCCAGCTTGGTCATGGATGCCCCCTGCCTGGTGGTACCTAAGGCCAGGTTGGATGAAACCACAATCAGCCTGCTCTAGTGGAAGGTGTCCCCGCCCATGGCAGGGGCTTGGAACTGGATGACTTTTAAGGTCCCTTCCAACCCAAACCATCCAATGATTCTGTGATTTCTCCAGTAAAATCTGTCTTCTTTTCAGATACTATTTCATCAAGCATGTTCCACCACTCACAGAAGAACAACTGAACAGGAAGCCAGCGCTCCCGCTGAAAACAAGAAGCACACCGGAGTTCTCATTAGTTCTAGACTTGGTAAGTACCCTCAAAGTAGGAGGGTGCAGCATTTCCTTGGCTTTGTTTGTTGCTCTAATTAATAACCAAAACCACCTTGCTTAGTGTCACACAATTTTTAGTGTTTTTCAGTTGTAGCCTTCATTTAAGAAAAAAAAATCAATAATGGCAAACACAAAGATGCTTGCTGTGTTTGTGGAGTACTTCACATCCCCTTCAAAACCCAAAGCATTACAATTTTTCTTCTCTCAGACAAAGTGGTACCTCTCCCTCACACACTTTTTTGGGAGGTTTTGTTTCCCCCACTATGGGGGGAAAAAATTGAGATGTAATAAACAGGAAAACTCCTCCAGCTCTGTCTTACATCACAACTGGCCAAGAGTCAAGCTTTTGATTCTTAGACTGTTTTAAGATGGTACAGGCCCATTTTTAACTAGATGATGGTGGTGATGATGATGATAATCATAAGTAGTAGTAGTAATAGTAATTTCTTTTAGTCTGTTTGAGAAGTTGTTTCAGCCCCTGTTGGTGATGTCAGGAACATTACTTTGTCGTGGCCACTATGAGCTGAGTTGTCCTCTAGTGGCCATCTGAAGGGAGAGATCATTCAGCCTGGCAGATGCAGGTTTGACAGGAGAGCCTACAAAATTAAAACATCTCCTTCTGCCCCTAGCTCACCATTCGAACTGAAACTTTCCCCAGCCTGCAAGAACAATGAAATGCTTCATTCCTTCTAAGAATTCTTCTTCTGCCTTGACAGCACTTGCACAAAAACAAATGTTGTAAACTAAATAACCTGCCTTCAAATGAGCATGAAAATCCAGAAAACAACTATTTTTGCCTTTTTTTTTTCCCCACAACGTTTTCTTCTCTTACACTATCTTCTCTTTTCCACTAGGATGAAACATTAGTGCACTGTAGCCTGAATGAGTTAGAAGATGCTGCACTCACCTTCCCAGTTCTTTTTCAAGATGTCATTTACCAGGTAATTATTTTTCTTTTAAAGCAACTTTTTGATTTATTTGCCATAGGAATTCTTGCTCTGTGTGTTCGTTATCACCTTCTTTAGAGGGAGATAAGCAAGCATCTGGCGTTTCCCAGCTGCCAGGGTTATAAACTGTAGGTGTCAGACTTTGCCAGGTGGATGACCTGAGAGAGGAACCTGCCTTGCCACCACAACACAGTCATGTTGGTCACTGATTACAGGTGGAAATGTTGATGTTGGAAACAAGTCCACGTGGAAATGCTTATTTTAAAGAGCTGTGCAGCAGCAGCTTATCTTCTTGCCAGAGGGTGGAGGCAGGAGCATTGATGGTTCAGCCACTGTCTCTTCCCAGTTCTCACAGACTGTTCACTTTCTGCTCTTGGTAGCAAAAACCATCCACACTGGTTATCATTTCTGTGTAGAGACATCTTCAGAGCCTTAGCACTGTCTACCTTCTGGCTTGGTTGTTGGTCTTGCTGTGCACTTTGCCAGTTCTGCCTATTTACTCTGAGTCTGCTGGGTTCTCAAAGAGATTTTCAATCATGCTGTGGAGGCTTCCAGGCTTTGTTCTGCATTCAGAGGTGGTGTGAGTTGTGTGATTTACACTGACGTACCTTGAAGGAACCAGCATGGGGAGGAGGAACTCTTCCAGCTGCCAAAGGTGCTGCACTGACCCAGGCTGGTGTTCTGAGGTTGTTTTGTGTGATGTACCTGGGAGCAGCAGCAGCTACTTCACCATGCAGCTTGTGTAAGATTGGTCCCCCTGTTTGGAGAACAAACCAGTCCATCAGGCACCTTTAAAAGGACACTTGCCCAGGTGTTCTCTCTGATGTTCAAAATGTTTTCTTCACTGTTCCATATTAAACCCCTTGAGTCTGAGAAGCTGAAATAAGATAAAGCCATGTTTAAAAACTATCTCTTACCTGTCACAGAATGGCAGCTTGGAAGGGACCTTGAGGATCATCTGGTCCGGCACAAATTTCTCCAGCCTGAACTTAGAATGAGGTTTAAATGTAGTTCTTTGGAGGTCCTCGACACTGCTCCCAGAATCAGGAATATTTACTTTTCCTTTTAGTTTTTCTTCCTTCTCTTATGAGTATTTTCTGCCTCTAAATGTAGCCTTCTACTGATTACATTTTTATGCTGAGGTCTAACCAGGATCTTGCCTTTGGGAAATTGAAGTCAATGGAAAGAGTGAGTTAGAGTATTTCTGAAGTTTTATTGACCAGCATTGCACACAAGCCTGTAAACCTTTGAGAAGGCCCAGTTACTGTGTGTGTCCTGGGTGAGTTTCTTCATAGCTCTCTCTAGTCAGGCCTGAATTTGCCAGGGAACAGCTCCTTGCAGGCTGAAGAGTCTCCTTCTGTCTTTGAGCACTCTTTCTTGATCACTAGACTCTCTTTTGTCTAGTGTGATGTAAACCCAGCAAAACATTCCCCTCTTACTAGATAACAAGTAATAAGCCAGATAAATATTTAAAGGATACAATTAAGCCCATGTTTAACTAGGGTATAATATGCAAAAAGACAAATGATCTGTGATAACAGAGGCCTTGAGCAACCCGGTCTAATGGCAGGTGTCCCTGCCAATGCCAGGGGGTTGGAATTAGGTGATCTTCAAGGTCTCTTCCAGCCCATTCAGCTGTTATAGATTCGTAGAAGAGAAGTCTGTTGGTGTTTCACACCCTCCCTGGCATTTTTAGGCAGCGACGAGCTACTCATGAGCATTTAAAACATAGGGTATTTTGCTTATCAGTTTGGCCATCACCTCTGGTATCCTCCTGGATTAACTTTGCATCCTGAAAGCAATTTCAGCTGGCAGCAGAGCAGCAGACACTAAGCTGAGTGAAGTCATGTCAGCAAGTTACTATATTTAAAGCATTGCCTAACAGAGCCCACAGAAAACAATGGTGGGTGTGAAGGAGGCATTTTTGAAGGTGCTTTCCATTAGTGTCAAAATATGGACCACTCTGGTGCAGGTTTCCCAGAAGCATTAGCCAATTATCTACTAATTATTTTTGAAGAGTAGAAGCCAGCTCAGTGCTGAATTTCCTGCTGAATATCTTAGTCTCATTAAGTCTAATACTGCAAATGGGGCTGGAACTAGATAATCTTCAAGGCCTTTTCAAGCCCAGACCGTTCTGTGAATCTATGAAAAGTGAGCCTGGCTTCACAGCACTTCCATCTCCTCATCCATCCAGAGGCATCAAGTGCTATTGCTCTGGCTCATTTCAGGCTCTCAAGATAATTAATTTCTTTGTGTTTTATTTANAAAAAAAAAAAAAGGCAAAATCTCTTAAGTTATAGCAGTGGTTAAGTTTTGGACTTAGCAAAAATAGCCTTTGCAGAGCTGAAGTTTCCTTAAATCCCACATCTGTTAAGTGCTGTCTTACATCTGCATGGGCAACAAAAGGAAATGTTCAGCCCTTCAGCTGCAGACTTTAGGCTTTGCACTTGTATTACTTCACATAATAAGGTAAGCAGCTTATCTTAGAGAAATTTATCTTTTTTTTTTTTCCCTCCCCTTGGTAAAGAGGTTTTGTTCTGTTTCTGGGTTCAAGTCCCAGACATAGAATCATCTTGCCCTCTGTTCCTGTTGAGGATGCCTTCCTTGCACTAGCCTGGCCATAGACAGCCAACAGGCAGATGCTTTCACTCAGCTCTTCAACTGAAGTGCATCTTTATGGATCTGTGACAGAATAATTTCCTTTGATCTTTTGTGGTCCTTGAGAGATACTCTGAAGCTCCATAAGTCAGCTGGAATAGTGCTACAAGTGCTTCATCTTACCCTCACTATCTTGGATGCTTTACTTGGTTACTGCAGTAGAAAGAGTAAACAGTGCTGGTCAGGGATGCCTCCTCCCTGGAAGTGGTCAAGGTCAGGCTGACGGAACCTTGAGCAACCTGCTCTAGTGGGAGGTGTCCCTGCCCATGGCAAGAACCGTTTTATGAATGTACAAACTCTGTCTCTGCCTTTGAATGAGCTCCACTCTGTCTGCCTCTCAGAAATAACAGCAGAGCCACCAAGCTTTGGGTGTGAAAGCCAGGAAGCTTTCATGCAGCATGAAAGCATCCACAAAGAAATCTGGTCCTAGCTTGGGAAGACTCTAATAATGCCCTTCTGCCCCTGGAAGAGTCCCAGCTGGCTGTGCTTCTGGCAGCTATGTCTGGTGATGACCTGGTCTCGTTCTGGAGTCACTTGAGACATAGTGAAGTCAGAAATGACCCAGCCAGTTGAGCCTGCAGCAAGACCCCAGTTTGGTGGACTCCACATGCCTCCTACAGTCTGAACAGAGGCTGTCTGCATGTACTCTGTGCTTGCAGCAGGCTGTCAGGGATGGTTTGGGTATGAGTTGGCATTTGCCTTAGCGTGGTGCTGGTGTCCAATGTGCTCCAGGCTCAGCTGGGCTGGGTGAGGAGTCTCACCATGCTGGAGGTTGCTGTGGGTAAAGGAAGCTTCACTTGGGCCAGTTAACTAACTTGTCTCTGGGTTTCGCCTCCCAGTGATGGAAGTGACCTGAAGTGATAGAGAGACCATCAGGTGTGGAGATGTTACAAGTATATTGACAGTCATGATGGTGATTGCAGAGATTTTGGCTGTAAGTGGAGCCAAAACTGTTTAGTTTCTTGGGATTTTTTTAAGAGGTTCACAGAGAGCATCAAGTTGGAAGGGACCCACAAAGGTCATCTCATGCAACTCCCTTGCAGTCAGCAGGGACACCTCCAACTAGATCAGGCTGCTGAGGGCCACATCAAGACTGATCTTGAGTGCCTCCAGGGATAGGGCTTCAACCACATCCCTGGGCAGCCTGTTGCAGTATTTTGCCACTGTCATTGTCAAAGAGCTTCCTCCTAATGCGCAGCCTTTTAATCCTCATGGAGAACAACATTTCCCTCCCATCTCACCTTCAAAGAATTACCCTTGTGTGCTTTGAGCAAGGAAGGCACTGAATGACCATTTGGATTTAGCACCTTGAGGTTTTGTTGCCATTGAAGTAATGATGTGCTGATGATCATTGTGGGAAGTGAAGACCAACGACCAACCCAAACCCACCAGAAGTCTTTGCAGAGGCTTTTCATATGTTATGCATTTTTCACAGGGAATAATTTCTGCATATGTGGAATTCTGTGCCTGTGGTGTTTGAGTTTATGGAAATTTGGGAACGGCTGAAGCCTGTTTTTCTGTAATGCTGGTGAAATCAAACCAGAGCATTGTGGGGGCACTTCTGACCCCTCATACTCAATTCTAGTGGAAGAGGTTAAGAGGATTCTTTAGTTTACGTTCTTTAGTGATTGAACTGATGCTGCCCAGCTGATGAAGCCTGGTTCAAAATGTTTACTCAAAGCAACCAGTTTCTTTTTATTTTTCTTCAGAGATTGTCCAAATTTAATATTTCCACTGAAACAATTTCTAACTCCATCAGATTTTCCAGTGGATTTGTTAGCCCTCACTTTATCACCTTACACTTTGAGCTCCTCAGCCTGCTGTCTAATGTAATGTGGTTTTAATTAAGTCGTTGCTCTGCAGGAAGTTATTTGCTGTTTACTTTATCCACAATATTCATTTTGACCTAATTCTGTGCAAGCTGATACTTGGTGGTGTGGGTGACAGCTGAGGTACTTTGGATCTTTACTAAAGTCCATCTCTGCTTCAGGTCTATGTCCGGTTAAGGCCGTTCTTCCGAGAATTCCTGGAACGTATGTCTCAGATTTATGAGGTAAAAAATACTCCTGAACCTTGGTTTTGGCTGATATTCACATACTTGTATCTAAAATAATTATGTTTTTCCCCTTGTCACCCACAGATCATTCTTTTTACTGCTTCTAAGAAGGTGTATGCAGACAAGTTATTGAACATTCTAGATCCTAAAAAGCAACTGGTCAGGTAAGAACAAGAAAGTGTTGCTGTAACAAGTGCTGTTTGCTGGTTAACGTGATGCTGAAAGTGAGCTCTGGGGTACCAAAAGCTGTGTTTTGAGCTGTTTTGGAATCCACACTGTGAATGAAGAACCTGAACTGAGCATTAGGTTTCTTTTCAGCTGTGGAAATTGAATGCATTACCTGTAAATTCTGAGTGTTACCTATACAACCAGCCTGGGTTTGTTTCTTATTCCATCACAAAACAATTGCTGGGTTTTAGTTGTTTCTGTCCTTACTAATGAGCTATGTTTGGAAGTGATTGGCATTTCCCAAGGACAGTTCCTTTAAAGTGTAAAGAAATTCTCCCAGATGAGATTCTTTGTTACTCTCACTTGGAAGGTGAGCTGTGATAGGTGGGGATGTTGAATCCCTGAGTGCATTTGATTTAAGCTGCCCCCCCTGAGCTCAAGAGCTCAAAAAATACTTACCTCTTTTTACTTCCAAATTGAATTAAACTTTAACATTAAATAGAAGGTGAGAGGAGTTACAGAGGATGGGAAGAGAACAAAATACACAATAATAGAATACAACTCGTGGATGGAAGTTGGATCCAAGCACTGAAGTTGATGATTTGGGGATGCTGAATCCCTGAGTGCATTGAGTTTAAGCTGCCCCCTGCTGAGCTCAAGAGCTCAAAAAATACTTACCTCTTTTTACTTCCAAATTGAATTAAACTTTAACATTAAATAGAAGGTGAGAGGAGTTACAGAGGATGGGAAGGGAACAAAATACACAATAATAGAATACAACTCGTGGATGGAAATTGGATCCAAGCGCTGAAATTGACAATTTGGGGATGTTGATTCCCTGAGTGTATTTGGTTTAAGCTAGCCCCCCTGAGTTCAAGAGCTCAATAAATACTTAATTTGATTTGGAAGTAAAAAGAGGTAAACTTTAACAATAAATAGGAGGTATAGGGAGTTACACAGGATTGGGGGTGGCGCGGAGGTGGGGGGGAAGGGAACAAAATACACAATAATAGAATACAACTCGTGGATGGAAATTGGATCCAAGCGCTGAAATTGACAATTTGGGGATGTTGATTCCCTGAGTGTATTTGGTTTAAGCTAGCCCCCCTGAGTTCAAGAGCTCAATAAATACTTAATTTGATTTGGAAGTAAAAAGAGGTAAACTTTAACAATAAATAGGAGGTATAGGGAGTTACACAGGATTGGGGGTGGCGCGGAGGTGGGGGGGAAGGGAACAAAATACACAATAATAGAATACAACCTGTGGATGGAAGTTGGATCCAGTTGCTGGAATTGATGATTTGGTGGTGGATGCAGGATTTGATGGTGAAATGCAGTGAGTTAGAGTTAAAAAAAAAAATGGCTGCTCTCCCCACGTGTTTGCTGGAGAGCATGTGGTGAGATAGAAGCACTGCAGCAAGATGCTGGGCAGGCAGGAGGGGAGAGACCAAGAGAGGAAGAGACAAGATGTCCATCCCCTTTTATAGTAGTCTCGGCAGGAAGTGGGAGAGGGCTAAACACGACACCTGGGGGCAGGTCAGACCACCCCCAGGGAGAAGTCAGGATACATTTCCAGGTAGGCTTAACCCTTTACGCTGAGAAGACCCTTCTCTGGTTTCACCCTGCACAGGGTGTCCTACTAAGGCTAGTGAACAACTCCATTGTTAGAGCTGAGCTGTGTCAAATCTGTGCCTGGGACATCACTACAAAACTCTTCCCTGCACCATTTTTATCCTAGCATTCTTCAATGGAAAATTAATTTTGTTTCCACGTGTAACAAGATTCCCACTCAGACTGAAACAGAGGCTACAGCCCTGTTACATGTGGTAGCTGGGGCATGCCAGAACTTGTTTTCCCTAAGAGCATAAACTCTTCACTAGTTTCCATGCAGGAACACTCACCCTTTGGCTTGTTTTTTTTGTGACAAACACAACAGAATCCTCCTTTGACTTTGGTAAACTTCTTCAGCCCGCACTCGAAAAGCAAACCAAATAGACTTGCAAATCCTTTCATCACTGAATACCTGAGCCCAGCCAAATCGCAGAGCACGCAGGATGTGTCCAAAAGTGCTGTTTGCACTTCCAGCAAACCAGCCTGAAAACCTTTCTGCAGAAACCCAATCCACGTGGTTCAGGACCACAGTTGTAACTGCATTAGGGCCAAGAAGCAGAGAATCTCACCCAGCCTAAGAGCACCCTAAGAATCAGCAGAAAGCTGAATGTGCTGTCTGAATGTAGCTGTGATTTACGTAGCAGCAGAAAGCTGCTATTGAGGCATGATGAGTTTTGACATTAGCCTAAAGGTGGAGTTGTCAGCACTCCACACGTGTGACTCAGGCCCTCTATATGAACTCACTCAGCTCATTTCCCTCCATAGCAACATTAGGAACTCAACCCTGCTATGAAACAGAGCTCCCTGCCCAAAACTTCCTTGAGAAAGACAAGCAGCCTCCAAGGAAGTACATTGGAGTGGGACTCTTGTCAAACTCATCAGCTCTGTACAACTTAGTTTTCAGATATTCCATGAATTGGGAGTTGTTGGTTTGGTTTTGGTTTTTTTTTTTAATCTGAGTCCTTTCAGTCTCTCTATTTGTTTCTTCTGTAATAAATTAAAAGGGAGTAGGCTAATTGGAAAGGAAGAAGTTGATGGAATGTTGTGGCCTCCAGGCTTTTTTTTTTCTCTTCCCAAGCTCTAATAACTGGAATAGGTTAATCACAAACATGGAAAGGAAACATTTCTTCCCATACCTTGTGTTCTAGCATGCAGAGGCCCTGTGCTCTAACTGCTGGAACAAAATAAAAGGGTAAGAAACCCCGAGAAACTGACTCCTGTGCAAAAAATCATCTCTGATCTTGGGGCCTTGCAATATCATTTTGGGATTTGGGGTCCCATCTGCAAAAAAAAGTGAGAAAGCAAGACCCTGTTGACAAGGGTTAGATCTGAGCCAAGCTTTTCTGTTTCAACACAAACAGCTCAATTCCTTCACCATAAAATTACCTTAACTAAATTGCATCAGCAAAAATCCCAGAAGAGAATGGGAAAAGGGAATAATTATTTTATTTTCTCAGGAGAGAAAAAAGGTGGACAGAACTTGTCACAGTCAACTCTTCTTTCTCCATATGCAGTGTCAGTGCTGTGATTTGTCTCACTAATTAGGTGTTTGGGTTTTTTTTATTAACCACAGGCATCGACTTTTCCGTGAGCATTGTGTTTGCGTGCAAGGAAATTACATCAAGGATCTAAACATCCTAGGAAGAGACCTGTCCAAAACCATCATCATCGACAATTCACCGCAAGCCTTTGCTTACCAGGTAAGGCTGGGAGGAGGCTGCTGGCAGCACCCATCAGGAAGGGCAGAAAACTTCCCAAGTCATAGAACTGCGGAATGGTTTGGGTTGGAAAGTATCTTAAGGGTCATGGAGTCCAAACCACCATGAACCCAGCACTGCCAGGTCACCACCAAACCATGGCCCTCAGCACCACATCTCCATGCCTTTGAAACCCCTCCAGGGATGAGGACTCCACCACTGCCCCGGGCAGCCCTCAAGGGGCCAAAAGGGTTCACTTCTTCCTTCAGAGGACAGCGTAACACTAAATTCTTGTTAAACCAACTTCTTTAGGGTTTGTACTTCAGTTAACAAACCAAACTGTGCCAATCACTCATGTTTCCTTCGGTTTTCTCTCCTTTTTGGGAGGAGATGATTGAGTGCAAACTGAGTGACTTCTTACATGACCACAGTGTAAAACGAGGCAGATTTACTACAGAACCCTCTAGTCCCCTGGGTCTGTGACCTGGGCTCTGTGAATTTGTCCTCTAGAGACTTTCAAGACCTGTCTGGATGTGTTCCTATGTGATCTGCCACTTTTGTGCTCTCTAACAAGGCTTATTCTAAGGAGCGAGCTGTGGCTGTGATGTGCTCCCCCTGGGGATGCTGCAATCAGCAGCTGCCATCAGCAGGTTCCAGCCCTCATTACAGGAACACAGAGGGAAATTGTTCTACTGCTGCACAAATCTGGCCAGGATTGATCCCCCCTGGGAAATTACCTTTGGGTTCTGTACCCACCGAGGTGCTGCTGAGCTCCTCCTTGGGTGAGGGAGCAGCTGCCCTGGGGTGAGGAGGAGGCAGTGCTTTCCGTCATGGGGGTTTGACCCACCACTGACTAGAGTGACTGCTGACCTGCCCAGAATGGGCCAGCTCCTGCATGCCTGTGATTTAGAGGTCATGGTAAGGGGTTTATCCCACTAGAGATCCCAGAATCCCAGTATGGTGAGGGTTGGTAGGGACCATTGGCCACCAAACCATCCAACCCCCCTCCTAAAGCAGGGGCACCCACAGCAGCTTGCCCGGTATCACAATGACCAGGTGGGTTTGGAAGCTCTCCAGAGGAGGAGACTATACAACCTCTCTGGGCAACCTGTTCCAGGGCTTCAGCACCCTCACACCAAACAAATTTCTCCTCCTGGCTTCCAATTTTTGCCTGTTGGCCCTTGTGCTGTCACACTGGGTACCACTGACAAGAGTCTAACCCCATCCTCTTTCCCCCAAACTCTTTAGATTAAGAGATTGCCCTTTTGAATTGCACAAATGTGACAATTGCCCCAAGTCACACTCTGTGGTGTCAGCTTCTCCCAGAGCTGTGCAGACAAGTGGAGAGTGTGATCTCCCAACATCTCACCTACCTTAAAGAAGCACAAACCAAACCCCAGTTCGCCTTGGCCTCGTTTGCCAGAGGCACAGCTGGCTTCTCTGTGTGTTTGAACACAAAACACTCTCCAAATCCCAACACTTCTCCATTCAGTAGGATTTTCAGAGCTGCTTCTGTCACAGCTTTGATGTGAAGGTTTTTATGGTGCTGCACATAAAGAAAAAGGACCTCTTGGAAGAGAATTTTAACAGAGCCTTTAGGGGAAGAATACATATTAATCAACTCAGACATGGAAACACTTTCCTCCCCCCCCCCAAAATGCTATTTCAGAAGTCCTGTTTTGAGGTAAACCAAGTGTAAGTTCTGTGTTGATGGTGGGTTTTGTTTTCCTGCAGCTTTCAAACGGAATTCCTATAGAAAGCTGGTTCATGGATAAAAATGACAATGAACTCCTAAAATTGATTCCATTTCTGGAGAAACTTGTAGAGCTGGTAAGTGACTCCTTCACAGGGCTCTTCCCTACCCACTGCCCAACAATGTTCGTTGTTTTTTAAAGGGTTTTAGGATTGATTTTTATTATTTTTTGAGTCAGTGAGCTGTAGACTGCTGGAAGTGGTGTGTGGCTCTCTGCAAAGGCTGCTTTGAGCAGCATTTTGAAGCAGCAGAAGGACTTAGTTAGCAGAAGGCAGACAGCAATTTCTAACCGCTTTAAATCAAGAAAAGGAGAATTTTCACATCTTTTAGGGTGATACTGAGACTCTAGAGGCATTTAGATTAAACAGTATCCATTGTTGGCATTTAGCTTAATATCCGTTGTTGGCATTTAGCTTAATATCCGTTGTTGGCATTTAGCTTAAACAATATCCACTGTTGGCATTTAGCTTAAACAATGCCCATTGCTGGCTGTGCTGTGTACCTGAGTAGTTGTTGGATGTTGTGTAGCCGTGGCTCTGTCTCTCGTAGTTAGATATATTTGTGGTCAATATTGTGCTAGAAAACTTGACCCAGTTGAAGTCTTGATTTCTAGGTGTGTTCACCCCCGCTAAAACCTGCCCCTTATTTTCTTTTGTTCCCCTACAGAACGAAGATGTCCGACCTCACATCAGAGACAGATTTCGCTTGCATGATTTGCTACCCCCCGACTAAAGCCTTTTTGTCCCGTCACCAAAGGGGGAGAAAATGCAGGACCCTTTTTTTGGACTGACACAAAACATTGCCATTACTGTTGAAACTTTGCATTTTTGTACCCCCGTCTTGCTTTTCTTATCTTTGGTGCCCAACAATAATCAAGGGTTACAGGAAGAGACTTTCTCTCTTGAGATGG
Source organism: Psilopogon haemacephalus (assembly GCA_013396835.1). NCBI lineage: Eukaryota > Metazoa > Chordata > Aves > Piciformes > Megalaimidae > Psilopogon > Psilopogon haemacephalus. Next base: position 7,927 of record VWZI01003782.1, on the reverse strand, counting down.
AATCCATTCAGTACAATACAGTAGGTAGGCTAGAGCAGAAAAGTCTTTAGAACTAGTGCAACTCCAAGGAAAACAAACACAACACAACAAACAAAAATACCAATTTTTTTTCTTTATTTTCTTTTTTTTTTTTTTTTAATGTCCAGGACATCTGCAGTCTATAAAGAATTCTGTTTCTGCCACCAGCAGTTTGACCTGTTGAAAACACAGGATTTTCTGATATAACAGAGATTGAAAATGGACTCTTTTGTTTTCTCTCTGTTCGGTGCTCTAAGTGGGTTTGTAGCCACTTTTCTGTTACTTTTAAAGATTCTCATTTCAACAGGAATGGCCAGTAAAAGTTGTTTGGATTTTTTTTTTTTTTCCTGTT
>VWZI01003781.1:328151-339227 GCA_013396835.1 Psilopogon haemacephalus | reverse complement strand
GACAGAGTCAAAGGCCTTACTCAGGTCCAGGTAGATGACATCAGTTGCCCTTCCCTTGTCCACTGCTGCTGTGACTTTATCATAGAAAGCCACCAAATTTGTTAGGCATGATTTGCCCTTGGTGAAGCCATTGCTGGTTGGCATCAGGCACCTCTGCTTTGTTCTCCAATTCCTGCATCCTGCTTTCCCTTCAGCACCAAAGCTATCGCACTCAGCCTCGAGACTCAATTGCCTGCCACAGTTGTATTTTTTTCCCTTTCTCCCCTTCTCCCCAGTCTCTGTACCCTTCTCCCTCATTCCCCATATCCTGAAGTTTGTCTCCCCTATCTCCCACCTTCTGTAAAAAACCCTTTCCCTCCTATTTGTTGTTAAATTTTTATACCCTTTTTCACTTCCAAATCGCTTTGAGTTTTTATTGGGCTTTTGGGCTCAGGGTAGCTGGCCTTAACCCAATACACACCTCCCTATGTAAGCAAAGGTGCAATGAGGGCATTAGCTAGCTGAAGTCTACTAATAATTGCATGCTACCAGCTTTTTTTCCTTTCCCTCTTCTCAGGTCTACATGGGCCAGATGTTTCAGAATGACCCTAAGTGTATACCTTCCTTCAGTCGGTGCATCCCAAGTTCCATGGTGATCTGGACACAGTAGACCTCCCGGGTTTGTATGCCACCTCCACAAAGGCCTCCATGCTTGTGGCGGTGAGAGTCCTGCTGGTCAAGGAGGAGAGACACTTGGCAAGCTTTCCATTCCGAAGTCCTCCATGCAAACCTTTGGAAACAGCAAAAAAACAGGTTAAAAGGAGATTTTGAAAGACTTTGTGTGAGGGAATAGTACTTCAATAGATGACAAAATACAAGTGGCTTAATCCTTACAGCAGCACTACCCTGTCCAAAATAGGGAACACTTTGAAACATTTGGAATGCTAAATCTACAAACACTAAGTATTTGCTATTTGTCTGGAGTGCTTGTGTAAAACTTATAGCACTAATCTCCAAAGCATTCTGAAACACTAAATCATCCTGACAACACCTTTGAGCTGGGTGTAAAGGAGGAACAAAGATTAAGAGGTTTGATTAAGTGGGGAAACTAGGTTTCAAACATGTGGCTCAAACCACTAAAGCACATCTCTCTGCTAAGAGCTGAACACCTCACTATGAAATGCAGTTAATAGCTAAAACCCTACATATATCAACAGAGCTCCAAGCACTGGCTGACTTTTCTGCAGGTGACAGGTTTATAAACACCCAGAGTAGTACCAATTTCTTCAAGGGATTGGCTAAAGCAACTCAGTTTGGTTTCCCCAAACTGTGATACACAGCAAGCTCCAGATAAAAATATTTTTATTCTATATTCTGTTCTCACCTAAAACGCATTACATTTTTTTTTTTCCAAGGAAAAATAATGTTCTGGGGCAGGGATATGTGAACGCTCTGCAGACAAAAGTCATTGGTATGTACCAGCTTAAATCCTAGGAAGGACTTAGTAAAACTATAGGGAAAATGGAGCTGTGTATCAGTGAAGAACAAAAATTATTTCTCCATCATAACTGCAAATGCAGAGCGTATATCTAAAAACAACAGTTCTCACAGGCATAATTCATTTTGATTCATAGGTCACAGTATCAGCAGAGTAAATAAGGGCCTAAAGTCTTTCTTAGCTTCCCAAACACAAAGCTGAGGCAATATTGTTTTTATAACCAATCTGTTCACACTTCTGCTGCTTTATTCCTTTGCTCCTCTAAATTTCATCGTTTACTTTCTGCATGCAGTCTTTGGGGTTTGTGTAATGTAAACTGGGTATAATAATTTCCTCCTTTTATCCTCAAGACAAATACTCTTTCCTCCTGCAGCAGATCCACGGTTGTTAAAGCTACGTGTGCTTGTTAACCTGCTGATTGATCACTCTGAATTCGAGCACAGTGGGGTGCCTCGGCAGAAAAAAAAAGCCTTCCACCTTGTCATTCTCTGTATTCTCCACAGCAAGTATCTGTTCCTAAAAACAGCGGCGGCAAGGAAATAGGCATCTCGGAATTACACCAAACATAAATACATCAGTTTGCCTGAGCACATGTCAATTTTCTTTTAACTTGTGACGTCGCAAACATGGGCATAAGAATGACTACTTCTTAGCTCTTTTGAATTTGTAACATACTCGTGGAAAATGTTTGTGAATGCTGCCAATTACTTCCAATTTACAGGTACTTCTCGGAGGAAATGTCATGCTTTCTTAAATAATATACAGCATCATTTGGATACACTCAGGGGGTTTATTACCAATAGAGAAAACAAGGAAGAATAAACCCTTCGTATCACAAGCATGAAAACTTGAACTTCTACAACATACAAAGCACAGATCCTTTTTTTTTTTCTTTTAGTAGCTCCTTCTGGGAATTCCTAATCTTGGGTCTGCAGTGTTAAAAGCAACCTGCCTCTTATAAAGGCAATGAAAATCGCTCTTCATCAAACACTGAGTGAAGAGGATTCTTCCTCTGCACCACTTCAGGACATGTGGACATGCTGGAGCATGTAAAGAGAAGGGCCACGAGGGTGGTCAGAGGGCTGCAGCACCTCTCCTATGAGGATAGACTGAAAGAGTTGGAGCTGTTCAGTTTGGAGAAGAGGAGGCTCCCAGGTGACCTTATTGTGGCCTTACAGTATCTGAAGAGGGCCTACAGAAAAGCTGGGGAGGGACTTTTTAGGCGCTGATGGAGTGACAGGACTAGGGGAAATGGAGCAAAGCTGGAGGTGGGGAGATTCAGATTGGATGTGAGGAGGAAGTTGTTCAGCATGAGAGTGGTGAGAGCCTGGAATGGGTTGCCCAGAGGGGTAGTTAAGGCCACCTCCCTGGAGGTGTTTAAGGCAAGGCTGGATGAGGCTCTGTCCAGCCTAATCTAGGGTAGGGTGCCCCTGGGCATGGCAGGGGGGTTGGAACTAGATGATCCTTGTAGTCCCTTCCAACCCTGACTGATTCTATGATTCTATGACATCATGCTCTCCAGGTCAACACCTTCAAGAAGCTCAAATACAGAAAACACACACACACATACACCCCTTTCTGCAGCCAGGGAAATTGAAGGTTTAGGAAAGTATTCCTCAAAACAATACTTGACTAAAGAAAAACTGACTGTGGATATCAGGCTTAGTTAATCAGCTGCAAACTCTGGATCCTAAAGGCTCCTTTGCAGGTGTGACCACTGCCTTCTCCTATTCAGCATGAACTTTGGGAGTATCTATTAAAATTAGGCCATCAGTGATTAAAATTCTGCAAAATAAGTAAATCTGAGCTCACAGATAATTAAACTTCATCAGCCTCTGAGTATGAAAAAAAAATGTCCCTTTAGATATTTTCACGGAGTAACTGGATTCTGTGCTGCACCACAGAGCAGACTCCAATGAACAACTGCCAGTGCTCCTGCTAGCACCTTTTTTGCTCTGAGCAGTTTAAAGCCTCAGCATCATCAGCCCCCATCAGTTCATCTTGCCTTTTCCCAGCCAGACATACCTGTAGCTTTCTAGAGTTTTCCAGTAACAAATCTTGAGCCCCCAAGCGTTAGTTGTTTTGAAATGTACACATTTTCACAGCCACTAACAAGCAACCTATCCAAGAGATTGCTACCTCACTGAGTGGGAAACCTTTCCAGATGGACATTGTGATCTGAAATGGCTTTGTGCACTTGATGGAGCACTGGAACAGGCTGCCCAGAGAGATTGTGGAGTCTACTTCTCTGAAGACTTTAGAAATCCACCTGGATGTGTTCCTGCGCAGCCTGCTCTTGATGACCCTACTTTACCAAGGGGCTGGACTAAATGATCTCCAAAACTTCTTCCAGCCATTATCATTCTGTGGAAAACTCTTTGCAGGGTTTTAAGCAGCGTGGCTCATGCTTGGTATTAGCTTTGCCATTGATGGGCTATACTAAGGACAATGAGAATTAACATTACTTACAGAAGATAAACTGATCACATAATCCCTACTTATATTTAATCAGAAGCTTATTAATAGCCATTAGTAAAAACCCTGGGATTACTGGCTGGAAAATACTTGAGGATTTTGGTAACTGTGGCAACCTCGAGCCAGTACTTGCAAATTATTAGCACCATCCACGGTGGGTTTACCACATGACTGTAATTTCTCCAACTGAATAAAGATGACCAAGGCAAGCAGTGACACTATGGGCATTCTGTTGTTAAAGCACACCACACCAGAAATGCACTGTACCAGTGGTAAGCTAAGGAGCCAATACCACCCAGCCACTCTACTACTCATCCCTTAGAAGATAAAAGTGTGGTAACTCAGGAAGTAGAAGGGACACTATACATTTTGATCAAAGTTTGTTAACTCCAGTGTACTCTTGTTATTCCTATGCAAAAACATGTTGGTGATGACAATTTCAAATGCCAATAGATCTAACATTTCATTTAAATTCCTACCAATACCTAGTTAGCCTGATGCAACCTCGTGTTGTCATGGAAGATACATGTCCTGGCTTGCTCTGGCATGATCCCATGGTCTCCTTCCCTCTGCTGGGGGAAGGCGAAACAGAGCGCAGGGAGAAGACAAAAGGCTTTGAGACACCCACTTTGAGGGTCGAAGACTTGCCCAGATTTGTTTTTCCCAAACAGGGGAAAGCAAGTTCCTGACTTCACCTAATATGGTCAGAAGGGCAAAGTGCCATTGTCATTGGCAATTTCTGTGGCCAAGGAGGCCATTACATTCAGGCAAAACAATAAATAGGCTTCTCCCAAGTGGTTTTTTTTCCTTTCACTTTTACTTTTGCTTTGCTTGCTCTACCCTGCCACATTATGCTTTGCTTTACCTGCAATGACTTTTGAGACACTGATAGAATTCCCTTCAAGTTTTGGGTACTGTCTGATACTATTTTGTGAGTAAATATTCAAAGCCTCAAAAGATTCTGTTGTGCCTTTCTGCCTTAGTAGCAGAAAAGAGCCTCTCAAGTCCCCTGGTGGGCAAGAGGTATAATTGAAACTAAAAACCTCTTTTCCAGTTTTAAGTTTAATGTTTGTATTTGCCAGTTATTTCTTAAAGTGTTCTAGTTTTGCCTGTTCCCTGTACATATAAGTATCTAAACCATGCATTTCAAACATTGTAAATAAGTTTTCTGGCAAGATTTAATTGTTAACAGGCAATTTTCATAGTTACTAACAATTGTCATCTGGATATCAGATTTAATATCTATTATTAATTTTGCATGATTCATAACACGGGTACAGCTGCAGTCCTAGCTGTGACCTACATTTATCTACAGACCTCTCAATATTGCTAAACGATTCTCAGTTTTCTCCTTTGCCATCCCAATAGACTTCTTCCAGTTTTTGACTGGACTGTCTGAGTTACAGAAAGATCTAGCTGCTTCAAAGCTTGACAGATACCTCTGCTGATGGTTAGAGGTCCAGTTAGGTATGTTACCAAATAAGGACCTGCAGAATCTACACAGTTGTATCAGTCCGCTTAAGAAACCAGGCAGGCAAAACTTGCTGTTTTAGAAACAATAAAGCGTGTGCTTGAAGAATCTAGGAGGGAACTTGGCTGAGAAAGCTGAACAGCTTTTCACATTATAACAGTACTGTGAATTTCAACAGTCAGTTAAAGAGTTGGAAGAGCATGTCCCAGATTCTGTCACAGTCCAGGCAAAGTACGTTCTTGCACTGTGAAGCCAAAGCTTCGACAAGGATGGCTTCTGATCCAAGGAGACACAACTAAGTTGCCCAAAACCAGTGAAGGTCAAACGGCTACCGCTCCCAAAGCCTAATCCCAGCAGTCTATAGGCATGGTTCAACACATTTCCTATCAAGTTTTGCTTGCTGACCCTGCTCATACAGTCCTGTGTAAGAATCACTGCAAGTCAGGGCACCTTGCACAGGAATGCACAATTGAAGGTCCACCCTAATTTTTTTGCCCAGGGAAGTGGTTGGGGCCACATCCCTGGAGGTGTTTAAGGCCAGACTGGATGAGGCTCTAGCCAGCCTGATCAAGGGTAGGGTGTTGGGACTAGATGGCAGGGGGTTGGAACTAGATAATCCTTGTGGTCCCTTCCAACACTGACTGATTCTATGATTCTAAGTCTTTCCTACTCCACATGAATGCCTTATCTTTAACCTGGGCCCATAATGGGCCTCATTTACAAAGTGATACCACTGCATCTGTATCTCAGCAGCAACTTCAAATCTTCTGAAAAAAATAGATTCTTAAAACTTTTCCATTTCCTATCATTCTGGAAACCTTTGAAATTCCAGCAAAGCAAAGAATGTTTTTTTTTTTTCCTAAATCCCTGTCTTGTAACATAGCAACCACAACCAAAATGAAAGATTTGAAGGCATAATCATAATTCTGAAAACTCTATTCCCAGTGAACATGAAAGCTACATATCATGGATGAAAATGATATAATACATTGTTTTAAAACTGATGACTCAGTGACAGTTATGTAACAAACAAGGGCTCAATATTTTTCCAATTTATAGTAACCTCCTGGCCTCTTTAGTCTATTCTTAGCACTTCCACAAGTTTTATACTTGTATACACCCATTCACTTTAATTGAACTGTCCCAAATTTATAACACAATAAAGGAAAGTAGAATCACCTCCTATGTATTTAAGGGTTTTAAGCACTTCATCTGATTTCTTCAGAACAAATAACCAGAACTGTAAAAACAAAGCACAAGGCTCTGGAGTCCTACATGCACTTAAAGTGGTTTGTTTTCCTGCATTTAAACTATTGATTAAGTAAGGCATTGTAAACTTCAGCCATAAAATGAAAAGGCCTTCCCTTTTAACAGCAAATTTACACTAATTGCCGTGTACTTCTGATGGGACCTGTAACTAGTAGCATTGCCAAGGACATCGGGGTAATACTTCACAGAGCCGTTTGGAAGCTGAAAGTATTTTTTCCCCCCTCTCTGGATCCTTTTAGATAGCTAGAAAATAACTTCACCCACATCCTCCTGCTGAGTACAGTTCAGTAGGTGCTACATCTTGAGCTGTTGCTTTTCTGTTTTGGTGGGTGTAGCTCATAATACACCTTCACTAAGTCATAAGGTGCTCTCTCTCCCTCCGTCAAAAAACAGCCTCTAGAAAACTCCTTCTGCTCAGAGACTTCTGGTCTTTATTCTCACTCATTTTCTTTGCTGTGCCTAGAGCACACTTCGGAAAATTCTTGACCTAAGAATAAATTTAAATGGAAAGCTACTTGTCTTCAAATCAGTGGGAAAAAAAGCAAAGAGCAGATTTTCAGGATTTGGGAAAGTAAATAGGACTCTCATCCTAAAAGATTTTAAGACTAATCTGATTAGGCAAACACAAGGCAGAGAGAAAGAATGAATGGTTTATGCTGAGAACAGACAAATGAAGGAGAGAACCTTTTACTTCTGCTACTGAATCTCCTTAAATTCTTGTAAGGGAAAGAAAGAAAAGATAACTGCTTGGTAAGCCTCAGCAAAACCACAAATGAGGTGGCATATACTTAAAGGAGGAAAAAAACCCATAATCTTTATGAGTGTTGCACTGCAAAGAGAACATACTCTAAAAAGGAGAACAGGGGCATTAAGGAATTCTTAGATTTTATAAGGGTTAACACTGCATCCATCTATGGCTGAAAGCAACTGCTTTCCAAACTAAAATGCTTGCATCATCTTCAACACCAGTTCCCAAAGACAAACACCAAATCACCAGGCTGTAAACTGTAACATGGACTGAGAACGTCCCTTAACAACTGCTGACACTTAAATAACAGACTTTAAAATGTTTGACTTCTGTGCATTAATCCAAAACTCTGACCTCCACAGCCCTATGTCCAGTAGACCCATAGCACATACTGCAACATTACAGTTTTTTATTCCTGCTTGTTTCTGCAGTACTGAATGGCCAAATCAAAGTCTACTAATCAGGCGCTACCATAAAATTCTCCTCAACTCTGCACACTGTGAGTAGGTCATGGCCTACCACGTGGACTCTCAGATATCACATCCCTAGAAACAACAGCTAACTAAAGAAGAGAGATTCAGGGGTTTGTTTTTTTTGTTGGTTTAGGGTTGGATTTTTTTGGTTTTTGTCTTTTTTTTCCCCCCCCAATATTTTTAGCTAAGCAGTTCTATAAACTTGCAAGTGTAATGTTATTTTTTTCTGGGCTAGCTCATTAGGCTGTTTATCCTATTTCACATGGATACTTCACTGGAGGCATTGCCTGAAGGACTGAAAGTGTGCAGGTATGGCATGATGGGCAAGCTTTAACAGTTCAAAGGCTGATGGAAACCTGAGCATAGTAGCAATATATTTAAAAAACCCAAAATGTTTAATTCAACAGCAAGAGTGGCACCCCCAGAAAATTATCAGTGTTAGGCAGGTTCTCATATTTTGGGCTCTCCTTGCTCCACACCCCTACAATAATTTTCACTTTAATACAGTGCAGTGTCAAAAAGTAGGAAGTGCGAAACTAGGGACCATGACTAGGGAACAGATCCATGTCTGTTCACTCCCTGATGAACTGCCCCAATCAGGTGTCACTTTCCTCCCCCACTCCTATACAAAATCAGCGAGACAATGTGTTAATCTGTTGTCTTTGAAATCGATGTGCTCTGTAAGAGCCTTTCCGTAGGATGTAATCAAGCAGCAGAATTTTCGGGGTTTTATTCCTCCTCTTCTCTGCTGGCAGGGTGCATAAAAACGATCAGCATTTGATTTTGAATGAACCCAACGATACGGAGACACTTTCACAGGTTACACCTTCCTAAGAAATGTATCTTGCAAAGGCTTTATCAAAGCTTTTGGCAGAATCCGGCAAAGCCCCAGAAACTCATGACTTGAGCACTGAATAGACCTCCTATTAAACTCACTGATTCAGAGAGAGAGAGATTTGTCTGCATGCATACCAAATTTTATCAATCTTGAAGCATTTCACAATCAATCTCAGAACACATCACATGAAAAATTAAGCAGTGTTTTATTTTCTGTGCAAAGCAAACTAGCAGTTGCCTGTGCTAGCCTGGCCAAGCTTAACAGCACGGATTTCTAGATCAGAAAGGTGAGATCCTCACCTTCTGCCAGAACACCCAAGCAAGCACTCAGGGACTGCAAAGTTTTCCAGTTCAGGAAGTACCCAGAGGGAAGTTAAGCAATGTCCAAGCCATTGCCTCTGATCAGTTCCCATCTTCCTCAAGGAGTACTGGGAATTTTTTTTTTATGGGGAGATGAAGTGGAATCATTAAATCTTATGTAAAAATTACAATTTCAAAGCCAATAAAAACAGAGCCGTGGAGACCTGCCCAGTCTCTATGTAGCTAAGGAAAATTCTCCAAAACAGCAATTGGTATGAAAGGCAGAGTTTCTGCTCTCAGTTTATAAAAGATGAAAATCTAAACTCTAGTGGGTGTAATCTAAATTGATTGCTGTATATAAGTGTAATTATTGTAATGGCAACAATGATAATAGCAACAATTAGAAGAATATTACTAACAATACATGACATCACTAATCATAGTTAGCAATGATCTTTCAGACACGGGGGCAGGGCAACACACACCACCTCTTTGCGCACAAACAGCGAGCCAGGAAGGGTTGCTTTGCGCAAGACAGCCAAAGAGGGGCTTCTCTGCTTCCAAAAACTGGGCTGCAAGCACTCACTATACCTGGGGCAAGGTTGCAGCAGCTCCTTCCCTCCTCTGTTGCATGCTTCCTTCTCCTCCAGCTCCGGGCATTGCTTCCCGGTGCCCACCGCCACGCTCCGCACACCTCGGCGTCGGCTGCGGAAGCCGTGGGCCAGCTCTCCCCAGCTGCAGGTCCGTGAGCAGGGGCTCCACGCAGACCACTCAGATGTTTCACAGTCTTTAGCGACGACACAAGACTTGAAGGTCAAAGGGACGGGATCTTGCACACAGAGGCTGAGATAAGAACACAGTAAAAACGGTTGAGAAGGTCTTGCTTAACAAATTCCTTTTTTTATTTTCAACCCATCTCCCCTAGATATTTCATGCTAAGTCTGGCGTCTGACTAGAAGAAATGCATGGTCATTAGGGGTAAATCATAAGGCCTGCATCAACACTGGTTCAACAAAAGTAAGAGGAGCTGTAATGCGGTGCACATAAGGCATTCCCAGGCAGCTCTGGGTGCAGTCTTGGATGCCGAGTAGTTCGCAAGTAGCATACTTCATTTATTTCAAGTTGAAACAAATGCAAAGGTACTGTGTTTGGTACTGTGTTTGCTTCTGTGCAGTTAGAATTTCACAGTTTAGCCTGGACGGAAAATAAAAAAACAAGCCCAAGAGAAATACTGCCACTGGTAACCATTCCCATCACCTCACAGGCAGAACTAGCTGTCCACTGTCCCATCTATCCATCCAGGTGCCAGCACGCACGGCTGAGCAACTCTACTTTAAAAAGAAAAAAAAAAAAATTAGTCACACAACTAATAAGAAAAGTGTTCTGTGAAGCTGTTAGCAAATGCTGACAAACAAGGTCAGAAGGATTTCAAACCTGACAAACCACCAGAGACCCAGGAATGCTGCAACTTGTGGTGGTATCTGGGACTTAATTACTCCTGCTGACATGAGGACATGATCCCACTCATCCTGTAACACGTGGAGACATCACACGAGGCCCAATACCATGGAAAAACAGATTGTAAGAGCTGACAGCCTCCAAGGTTTGGTATCAAGGTACAAAATCCCAGAATAATATTTTTTAAAGTTCTAAAGTTAAATAAAACTTTTCACAATATAGAAAAGTACAGCAAAATTAGCAAACTGGGTTGACAGCTGGGCTTGATGATTTGATAGACTAACCTTAATGATTCTGATTCTATAAACACCTCTGTGAGAAGACAAATCTCCAGATTAAGGCTACCATCCTTCCTCACTCCACTGTTTCTGTATCAGCCAGGTGATGCCTCTCCTGCCCAGCAAGTGCTGGGAAAGACCCCACAGAGCTCCTGCTTCACCTCACCCTATCCAGAAATCCAATATGGCAGAAAAGCCTTTCTTGTCTCTAAAAAACCTTAGGCAGCTGAGGTAACAGAGCTGGAAAGGATATACCAAGAGAAGGAGGGAGGGAGGGAAGGAGGGAGGGA
>VWZI01003781.1:317545-327970 GCA_013396835.1 Psilopogon haemacephalus | reverse complement strand
AAGGAAGGAAGGAAGGAAGGAAGGAAGGAAGGAAGGAAGGAAGGAAGGAAGGAAGATGAAACCCAGAAAAAATGAAGTCAGCAGGAGATAAAGAAGCAAGTTTTTCTGACTTCTGACTACTATTATATGGACAATGCAAAACAGCCTCCAAAATGATGACCATACATGAAATCAGTGTGAACTCTCTCTACATTTGTCTTCTCCAGCCTCCAGTTGCTCACAGTCAGGCTTTTGGCAACTGTAAGGAGCAAATGCAGGTAAATTTACAAGGTGTGAAATGTAGAGGTGCTGCCAGGGAAACAGTCATTACCTCACCTGGTATTACTTATAGCACAGTTTGACTAACATTACTTTCTGTAAAGAAAATAGACTGAGGCAATCATTCCAGGATTGCAGGGCAGTTTCATGCAGGTAGTAGAGAAGATAAAGGACATTCACTTACTTCTCCAGTCTAGAAATTGGTTCTTATTTTCACAAAGGTTTGTAGGAATACTCCCACTGATACCTGATCAACTTTGACTAGACCCTCAACTACCAGCAAAACACAGCATTTACTGGCTTAAATTTCTACTTCCAACTAAAAAAGAAAAAAAATTAACAGCTTTTTGTATTAATTTCTTCACTCAGAATGTCAGAGGTGCTACAAGGCTTATTTTCATAACTTCATAAAGTAGTGCCTGTGATATAGTCCCCTTAAAATGAAACTAATCTTGCTTACAACTCAAAAAGCTGTCTCATTCCTCTATTATGTGTCAAATACATCTGTGTGTAAAGCTACCTCTGGTACAAAACTTCCAATAGCATTGACCCAAGGACCAAAAAGTAATAATCATTATATCTGCACTTAGTGGCCCAGAGATTTTGAGTCTTGTTTGGATCATTAAGCTAGCTGGTGTTACATGAATGATAACTTTATTTCCCTTCTGATAATTTTCAGCAGTTATTAGGTGAGTCACTGTGCCACCACATTCACAAGAAGTCCTGATTTTGAGTAGATAAAATAGTAGCACGTACAAATTACTGCCCTAATTGATTGTACTAAAAACCTTGCACTTATCTGAGAACACGGCATAGAGGGTAACCAACCTCACATGTTAAAGAGTGATCAAAACTTCTTATTCAGAGACCCGTGTGAAAAGCCAAGTCCATTTTTGGGCTTGCACCACTGCAAAGGAGATTTAAGACTTGCTTGATCTTTACTGAAATATCAAACAAAACAAAGCCTTTCAAAATCTGCTTCGGGGTCTTCTTTAAAATGAACATTGCTAGTTCCGATTCTTAGCAAGGCAATACCTACAATACCTCTCCTAATGGATTCAGATCTATGCCGACACTCCAGCTGCAGAAGACATCTCTGCCTAGTAATCATCTCTGCTATTTGCAAGAGCCTTTGAAGTATGCAAAGGCTGAATAGCTGCTACTTTCCCTGAGAATCCTTCCACCGATCCGACTATAAAAGGCTAAAGAGATAACTTCATTGACCTTAAGGTGAACAAGATGTGGAGCTGGCGATTTCCATCCTTCTGCTGCAGCTGATGTTTTTGAGGGAGAATTACACACAACCGCCTAACACAAAGCAAATCTAATTAACTTGTACCTACTCGCTCAGAGCCTCAAAGTCAAATTAATCGTGACACTGAGCAACACAAAGACAAATGTAAAAACACAGTTTTGCATGAAATTCAGACACGGTCTTTCATGTCACAGATGTACTCAGGACAATCTAACACAAAAAGCCCAGAGATGCAAGACAGTTGCTTATCTGAGGCGGCAAACCAGGCGTGCATTTGCACTGCTACGGCTCTATCTGAACTGGCAGGCAGAGGAAAGAGGTCTTAGGGACAGGAGATATGACATAAGCCCTGGTTTTAAGCTAACTTTCCACATACTAATGGCTGAGGTTAGATCTTCCTCTTTGGGACCAATCTGGTAACCGTGATATAGTAGGGTACTTATGTGATTGATGCTTTTGTCTGTGTTACATGCTTGGATTGGTACTGCAAAGCCACAGGAATCGTTTCACAGCCTACGTTATGCTGCCTGTGGTATAAGATGGATCCGTTACTTAGCAGAGAGCAGCACCATGCAGCCTAACTCACTCAAGTGGCAGAGAGCCCTCTTACTCTTGTGTACTGAAGGGGAATAAACCAGATATAAAAAGTACTACAAAACCAAAGGAAACCTATTCATGCTTCTTTTACACTTGTACAGTCACATAGTTGGCACCTTCACCACAAGGCAGTAAGTGGAAATGGGTCTATTAAGAAGAAAAAGAAGCAAGACTGTCCTGGAGCAGTTCATTACCAAATCAGGTTGAGCACAGCACAGCAATTTTCTTTGGATTCCTTTCCCAACTGTATCAGTGTATTCAGAATGAAAGGTGAATGCATTTCTTTACTTCAGAGCATGAGACAGGCAGTTATTGTTGAACCTGATCATCTCCAAAATAATCTGTCATGTTAAGAAGCTACCACCATGCCCATGCTGCTGGTATAAAAAGCAGTACTAGGAGGAGAGGGTACTGCTTTGGTTGCCAGCTTCTGAGAAGAGCCAAGCACCACCAAGCACTGCAGAACAAGAAAATGCTCAAGTGAACTAAACTACACTGATAACAATACATTGTCTTCTCCCCTTTTTTTTCTAGCACTGTCTGCTATTCTGAAACCAATGACCCAGCCTCAGAGGCTGCTGGAATAACTTCCTGCTCTTTGCACTTGGCTAGCAATACTGAAGTTTAGTAAGAGACATACCAGCCCCTCCTGCATCGGGGTGGAAAGGAAGATAAGGAATAGCTGCCTACCATTCAACTGATCAAAGAGAAAAGGAACTGAGCGACCTATAATTGAAATAAACATTGAGCTCTGGTGTCTAAGATGACTAAGGTTTAGTGTCTCCAAAGCTTAATGCACCAGATCCCCTATCTGAATTAAAAACAAATGCTGACTTACATTTGTGCTACCTAGCAGACACTGAAATCTCAGGGCTACAGAAGCAGCTGGCTTTCAGCATAATTTGAAAACAGAAGAAAAAAAGCCCAGTTATTTTTGGACATTATTTTTTAAATGCTTCTTACTGAAAAGAAAAGGAAGAAGAAGAAGAAAAAAAAAGTCACCATTCCTTTGTTTCATGTGCTTATAATAAAAGCAAAGGAAATGAGAAACAAAACTTTCTAAAAGAGCACTAGAAAATAAAATCTCCTCCTTATCTAATAGCTCTGGGATTTGTTTTCAAGCCTGAGAACTGAGGCTTGATTCCTACGTCTGCTGGGAGGAATGTGACCACACATCTCATTGCTGTCTGCAACTACCTGAAAGGACATTGTGGACAGGCTGGTGCTGGTCTCTTTTCACAGGTAATTGGAGACAGAACAAGGAGTAATGGCCTCAAGCTGAGACTGGGAAGGACATAAGGAAAAAGTTCTTCCCGGAGAGAATGGTCAGGAATGAGTTGCTCGAGAAGGTGGTTGAGTCACTGACCCTGGATGTGTTTACAGGTGGTTTCGATGTGGTGCTTAGGGATATGGTTTAAGGTGAATCTTGTAGAGTAGGGTTATAGGTTGGACTTGGTGATCCTGAGGAGCTTTTCCAACGGGGATGTTTCTATAAATCTCCTCTCCCAGATCAGAATCATGACCAAACAGTGGAGTACAGCACAGTGTTTCCACCTCCAGACTGCAAAATTTTGTATTCACCCAGAGAACAGGAGAATGTCAACATGAGAAGCTGCAAATTATGATTTTTTTTCCTCAAAATGAACAACAACAGAGTGGTTAAGCACTCTCCACCAGGAGATGGATAATGGAAATTCAAATTACAGAGGCAAACAAAAGAGTCGAATGCTGCTCTACCTCAGCCTTGACTGGATGGGTTATCCCTTGAGTGAGTTTGACCTGAATTTTCACTTACAAAGGCAAAGTAAACAGAAACACAAATCCAACCCTATTATATCACTGTTGCCATCTTACATGTTGAATGGTTTAAAGAATATGTATCTAAAAAGACTCTTAATCCAAACAACACAAACCCCACCAAAAACCTACAACTGTTTGCAGCTAACTTCTCTGTATGCTTAGTGACCTTTAACATTAGCTTACAAAATCAGGTTACATTTGTCTAGGATTTCAATGGCTAGCTATGAGCACTCATCTCACTAAATTACAGGGGGGGTTTTTTTGTTAAGAAGGAACATAAGTGCCTCTGTCTCTCTGTTCAGTAGATTTTTACAACTGTGAAAAAAACAAAAACCAAAGAGAAGTCCTAGCCCATTCATATCTTGCAACTTCCTCAGATACTTTGTTTTCCAATGCATGGAAATTAATATGTTTGAATTTGTAACTGCTTACGAGATATAGTGCAAAACTAAAACTTCTCTGAACCAGACTGAACTCTGACTTCTGTCTACAATAGTATGAAAACAAAAAACCCAGCTTTTAAAAATAAAGAGCATCTTTAAAAACTATAAATTAGATCCATTGAAAAAAAATATTTTGATGTTACTATTTCTATTTAAATCCACTTCTTTCTATGCCAAAATTGTTACTAAGCAGAAATGAACCCATTTCAAGGTCCACTGACATTCTGCTGTTCGGAGAATCATGGAATGGTCCAGGCTGGAAGTGATCTCCAAAGTTCATCTAGTCCAACACCCCCTGCAGATCAAGTTGCCCAGAGCCCTGTTGAACCTAACCTTGAATATTTCCAGGTAAAGGGCTCCAACCACCTTCCTGGGCAACCTCTTCTAGTATTCTTCCAGTAAAGAACTTGTTCCTAGCATCCAATCTAAATCTGCTCTTCTCCAGTTTGAAGTCATTGTCCCTCGTCCTATCATCACAGGCCTTTGTAACCAGTCTTTCTCCATCCTTCTTGTAGGCCCCCTTCAGGTATTGGAAAGCTTCTATTAGGTGTCCCCAAAGCCTCCTCTTCTCCAGGATGAACAAGCCCAGCTCCCTCAGCCTGTCTCCCTGACCATTTTTATGGCCCTTCTCTGGACCCACTCCATCAGGTCCACATCCTTCCTGTATTGAGGGCTCCAGATTTGGAGTTTCAAAACTGTTTGTGCCTCCCTTTCCTCTTCCTTTCTCCCTTTTCCTTACATTCTGACAAATGTAGAACTTCTGCACTGAAAAAATATTTCATCAAAAACATTTCCCAGCTCTCCTTCTGTGATACGGCATATCCAATCTTCCATATGTTTGTGCTCCTCTCCAAATAATTCCTGTTCACAGTTTTTACCTTTGAAATTGCTAGGATTGCTACTTACACCTTTAAAGCTGGCAGAGAC
Source organism: Psilopogon haemacephalus (assembly GCA_013396835.1). Classification (NCBI taxonomy): domain Eukaryota; kingdom Metazoa; phylum Chordata; class Aves; order Piciformes; family Megalaimidae; genus Psilopogon; species Psilopogon haemacephalus. The sequence continues at coordinate 322,690 of VWZI01003781.1, read as the reverse complement.
ACACAGATCTTCGTGGGACCGATTATTTGAATTTAAAAAAAAAAAAAAGGCATTTTTCTCATAGCACAAAGGATTTTTCCACTCCCACCCACAGGTAGTTGAAGGATCCTCTTTGCAGGGTTCAACAGTGTAACTTAAGCATCAGTGAAAGACTGAAAATCAGCATCAGGCACATTGAGAAAGGACACCTCAGCTGGCAGTCCCATCAATTGCAAACTCGTTAGTGAAGAGGCCAAAATTAATGTCCTGCCAGTGATCTGGCATCTGTAAGATCTGTAAGAAGGGAATGCATGTAATTTTTTTGGTCTTTAAAAACCAGCTTGCACCCAAGCCCACCAAAATTCAATTTTTAGGTAAAGCCTGCTCTTGCATGCCAAGAAGCATACCTAGAACACTCTCCAACCAGAAAGGACAGCAGCTGCTGCTGTTCAACAATGCTGGCCACCTCCGCAGCCCTGAGATAATACACACAGTAAATTAAACAAAATGGATAACAAATTATGCATCTTTGCCATTGCATTGTAATTTAGGAGGTTGGATAAGCATACAGTCCCTCTCCTTATGTGGTCTTCCACCAGCTGGGGTGACTCGCTGACCGCTCCCCTTATCTGTTCCACATTCCTGCAAGAAGCAGGCAGCAGCTGGAGGCAGAGCTGTGGCAAAGCCCTGGCAGACCTGCAGTTTGGAGCCCACTGATGAGGCACGTCTCAGGATATTCTTTCTCTCTTGCCTTAGTTTTCTCCAGCAATTTAATTTGTGTATCTCATTGGTACGTACTTGACAGTGTTAGTGGAAACAGGAAACCTCAGCCAGGAAAATGAAAAAAAAAAAGCCCAACTAAGGGGGCTTCTTTCCCATTTTACAGCAGATTCTTGGCTGCCTGCCAAACCTCACTACAGGGTTATGCAAATGCATTTACTCTTCTTTATCAATAGCCAAAACAGCATCCCTCTCATAAAGCAACGTGACATCTGTATGGTCGGGTCCATTCTTCAGAAGAATAGCAGCAAATCTTCTGCACAATAGAAGGAGAAGGACATTAGCAGGGGATGTTTAAGGGGAGTCATTGTCAGGCGTATTTGATGTCAGTGACACCCCAGCCCTGGAATCAAATGCAGACTGGATTTTAAGGTTTGGACTTCAGGTCCAACAGGAGAAAGGAAAGGTGTGCAACTATCTGGACACTGTAACATGGCATGACCTTTTGTCCTCTAGTCAATCAATCATCTTTCCTCTTGCATCTGGAGTAAGGGCTGGGTCAGGATCAGCTCTCTGCAGCAAATCTGAGACACTGCCTCAGCAGAAAAAATGTCTGTCGGGAGGCAGCTAATGGAGCTGTACACTCCCAAAAAGTGGGCTAGATCAGCAAAAAACCCAGAAAGAAGTGAGGAAGAGGACAGCTCCATCAGAGAGAGAGAGTCACTAAAACTAAAGCTCACAGTACCCTCTGCACTGTCATCCAGAAATTCAATGTATAACTCATATATTAGTGCAACAAAGATAAAACATTTTTAGAAATAGCATCTTCCCTTCCCCTTTCTTACAGAGAATGTAACAGTGAGTGTGTGAGGGCATAGAGAGGGAAATTTTAACAGTCAGGATCTCCCTCCCAGCATCTCTGATAACGAATGAGATACAAGAGGCAGAAGAATGACTAAGAAGTGTTAGCAGACATAAACCTACTGCTGGTCGCACAGCAACATAAATCACAAGTGACTCCATTAAAGTCAAGCAGCTACATGAGCATAAAATCTGTATATTTAGAATCAGCATATATTTAGAGACGTGTAATAAAGTCAAGATGTTAGAAACTGCTCAAACAGCTCGCAAAGCTTGACTTTTTTCCCAGCCAATAATAATAAAAAAGGGGGGGAAAAAAATCTATACTTTGCTACAGGTGTAATAGGAGGGGGTAAGAAAAAGGCTAGAACCTATATTTTCACCTCGGTATGTGTGAAAACCACTGCAGACATTAAGAGGGGTAGAGAATTGGATGTAAAATAACCCCTTCTCTATGCAATTTGAGTTTGTGCAAGTGCCAGGAGCTATAGATTACAGAGAAACAGATTGACTTCTGCAGAATTCAGGAGCAGGATTCTTTCAGGAGCTTCTAATATCCTTGAAAAACAGAACATGAGAAGTACTCCAGAAATCTTGACTTTCTCAGAACTCCATCAGTTTCTCAACTACCTATGTCTCCTGGCACCTGCCCAAACCCAAGCTGAAGTCAAATGCCAGAGCTTAAATAGCATAAATTTAAATGCAACAAATGGAGAGGAGAAATCTTTCCATTATTTGCTGCAACTTTTACATTTGAATTACAACAAATAAACCTACATAAACAGAGATAAATTGGTAGATAAAACACGAGGATAAGAAAGAAAAGAAGTCGGGTATCTAGTGTCAGCATTCAAGAGTTACACCCAGATGGGAAGGTTCTCAGTAAGCAGGACAACCACAGGTTTGCTCACTAATAACCAAGAAATACCTCCCAGTAAATATACGAGACCTAGCTTTTCCAGAATTATTTTATCCAGTGTTGATTTGTAAGAATGAAGTTGGTCCAATTTTAGCCTCTTCTCCCTAATATATGCAGTACGTGACTGAGAAGGAAACCTCCCTCTCCCACAGCCAGGGCCCAGCAACAGCACAACATGAGATGTAATTCCATTTCCTCAATGATTCCTCAAATCAACAAGAAAAAAAACCAGAAGAGAATCACTAAAAACATAAAAAATAATTAAACATTTGCAAATCATAGAAGAATGCGAAATATTCAGCATATGCTAGCTTTAAAAGAAAGGAATTAAATAAATAAATGCCATAAAGAAGCCAGATTTTAAAATTTGCATTTAGAACTCAAGAACAGGAGCGTGCTTGCCGTGGTGCTGCCATGAAGAGCAAGTGCTCCATCAAACAAACCCAGTGGGGACGAAATAAAAGCTGGAGCATCCCTTACCTCAGCGCTGCGTTTTTCCCATCGCTCCTTACACACCTGACCTGCCTGGTTTGGTAACCGATCTCCACCTCTCTGGGACGGTGGTGAGCTTTATAGCCTTGAAGTCCAGATGTGCTTCGCTCTCCAGAGTCTGAACCCAAATCCAGCATAGTCCTCCCCTCCAATTTGATGTCTTTAGGATGGGGCAGCTGGCATTCACCCCAGGACCCCACACGGAGGCTGTAGGTGTGCTTCTCCTCCCCAAGAGGACAGGCAGGAGTGCTGCAGGCTCTGGATTCAGTCAGATTTGGGCACGGGGCACCCCCATACAGAGGAGGAGCAATAACCGCCCTGGTCCGGTGCTGCAAGCTCTTGGCACAGCCTGTGCCACACTTAGACCAGCCAGAGAACTCAGAGACGACGCAGTCCCGCGGGCAGGGCACCAGGCAGGCTTGCTCGGCAGGCGGCTGCGGTGTGAAATATTCACAAATTTCGTTGGCGACAACGGTCCTGTTCAGCTTCTGGAGGCAGCGGACGCTCCGGCGCTGCAGCCCGTGCTGGGCAGTGACGCAAGCCCCAGCTTCCACCTCACTGCCAGCAAAGGGGACAAGCCCACACCTGTCCCATCCCGAAACCTCCCACTCAAACAGCTCCAGGTGCCAGTCACAGACTTTAAAGCACCTCCTCTGGTTTTCAGGCTTGTCCTTCTGGTCGCAGTTGGCATGGAACGTTGTCCAGCCCTCCACGTGGGTGCACCAGACGGCCCGGCTCCGAACACCTCCTGAGCCGCAGTCACCTACGCACCGTCCCCAGTGACCTGCAAAAGAGAGGCAGGTGAGGAATGCCACACTGTACTTCTGCTACTGACCTTCCCTGGCTGCCCAGCAGCATCCAAACCATAACCTGCCATGGAGTAAAAAGCAAGTAACTATCAGCTGGTCATAGAATCATAGAATAGTTTAGGTTGGAAGGGACCCCAAAGCTCATCCAGTTCCAACCCCCCTGTGCCATAGGCAAAGACACCTCCCACTAGATCAGGTCAACCAAGCCCTCATCCAACCCGGCCTTCAACACCTCCAGGGAGGGAGCAGCCACAACCTCCCTGAGCAACCTGTTCCAGTGTCTCACCACCCTCACTGGAAAGAACTTCTTCCTAACATCCCATTTAAATCTCCTCTCTGCCAGTTTAAACCCATTACCCCTCATCCTGTCATTACAAGACCTTGTGAATAGTCTCTCCTCAGCCTTCCTCTAGGCCCCTTTCAGATACTGGAAGGCTACTATAAAGTCTCCTTGAAGCCTTCTCTTCTCCAGGCTGCAGAGCCTCATCTTTCATAGCCTGTCCTCATAGAAGAGGTGCTCCAGCCTTCTGAGCATCTTCGTGGCCCTGTGGTCCCTAAAACTGGTTAAAAGCTTCCTTAAAGGCTGCAAATCATTTCTCCTTCCCAGTGTTCTTCCATCAGTAGACCACTTGGTGAAATTTACATGAGGGGGGGAAAAAGTCCCATAACAACTCAGATGAAAAGCAGGCCAGCAGTAAAATGCATCCCAAAGCCTGAGGAAATATGAATATTTAATTTCACTTGTACAAATGAACATAAAAATGATCATAAAGGAACAATAATCTAATAGGAAAAGAAAGTCAAGTTAGATAAGAGGAAAACAGTCTTAATAGAGCAATTTGTCAATGGAATAAACTGCACTGGGAAGCTGAATCATCATCCATGGTGATAAAATAGTGAAGATAAATGCTACGAAAATAGAAGCATATTCTTCATAGGAGTCTGAAATGAAGGAACTGATTTGATATGCCCACGTATGTGCTCTAGGACAGGTCCTGCAAGGTGCGGCTTTGAGAGCAGTACCCTGACAGCAGAGCAGGCACCTCACATCCAGAGACTTCTGAATTACCCTGGGTTGTATATCCAGCAAGTATTTCCATCTGCAGCACGTGGCATTGTAAGAAGTGGTAAAGCTAATCATTCAGGAAGAGAAATGAAACAAAAATTAGACCAGCGATGTAATTTTTCATTCTGGAGTGTAACAACATGTATATGTAATCATACAAATCTCGTTTGAGGATTTGCAAGTGAATATAATCACACAAGGCTAAATAGGAATATTTTTCTGTGACAGTATTATTCAAGAAAAATCCACCAAGCAAAAGAAATACATTAAAAAAAAAAAAAAAAAAGTAAGGGCTATAA
>VWZI01003781.1:269595-317540 GCA_013396835.1 Psilopogon haemacephalus | reverse complement strand
AAAAAAAAAAAAAAAAAAAAAAAAGTAAGGGCTATAATGTACTAAATTGCTTACAAATTGAAAAGAAAAGGTAGAGAAAAGCACGGGGGCTGAATCTTGATATATTAACAGGATTTTGATGATCATGTCTCAAGAGCATCCCATCTCGTTTCTGTGTTTAAAAACTTTCCAATAGCTCATAACAGAGACATTTCAGCTGGCGAGAATAGTCCATTAAAAACACACTGCCACTACCTCATATTTCATGTTCTTCCAAGGCAGAAAATGAAGTTACAATAAATACGTCGATTTGTATTAAGAAATGCTATTCCAGTCCTTTTATTTTATTTTTTTTTTAGCATTGATTTTAAAACTACCAGAATCAGTTACATGCTTACGCTCCAAAACCAAATACGCACATAAAAAACAAAGCCAGCCCCACAACAGCTGCAGTTTCAATACCAGGTAATGGTGGTTTGGTTGGTAAACCTAAAACCATTGCTTTTTCATCATGAACAGAGATGTTAATCCTGCAGAACCTGGTGGAAGCCCCATCCCTAGAGGCCTTTAAGGCCAGGCTGGATAGGGTTCTGAGCAACCTGATCTAGTGCGAGGTGTCCCTGCCCAAGGCAGGGGAGTTGGAACCAGATGATCCTTGAGGTCCCTTTCCAGCCCTGACAATTCTATGATTCTAACCAGGGATCTGACATTGTGTCATTAAAAAAAAATAAAAAAATTAAAAAAAAAAATTAAAAGCTCTGTTTGGTTTGGGTCTTTTTTCTTTGTTAGTAAAGAAGGAAAAGCAAATAGGACTAAGATAGTGATGAGCTTTTCCTGCAACGCACTTCACATTCTTGCCATGTCCCTTCTGTTAGTGCTCCTCGTCCCACATTTTTCAGGCCAGGAACAAAACTTTACCCTTGATCTACCACCGTCTCTTCTAGGGGACAGGCAAAAGGTGAGTTAAAAAAAAATATGTGGAAAATTGGATTTCATTGAATTCTTCAAGCTATGTGGAAAATCTTTGTCCCTTTTATACCTCTATTTCACAGCAAATGGTATCAGTGCAAGGTAAGGACTCAGTTGTGACACATACCTTGAATGGGAAAAAGCAGCCTCAAACTAGACCATGCTCTACAAGCTGTACTACATGACAGGCAGGCTTTCAACAGAATCCAATGTGCTTAAAAACTGAATATTCAAAAACACCACCAATCTTTACAGTGTGCTTCTGAAGTTCAGAGGTCCATTGACAATTTAAATGCTCATCCTTGATACTTTGCCTTGATTTAAAAGACCATTCCTATGTAAATGCCAACAAGATTCAAAGTCAGAGAGCAGATACAGTCATCTTACTAAAAATAATAGTCAAAATTCAAACGTCAAGAACTGGGTGGCTTTTTATTAAGAGAAGAAAGTAAGTAGCATAAAGACTAAGCACTGCAATGCAACTGAATCAAGAGCTGATTCCAGCACTGGGCTGGTTTGAACTAATTGGAGGATTTGGATTAGGAATTAGGCCATAGGCTGAGAGGAAATCAGATGATGCTAATCTCAGAGCTCTACTGAGAAAGGAAAAAAAAATTATTTTAAGAGTTGTATCCCAAATATAGATAAGGAGACTGCTTCAGGCCTTTCTGGGCTGTGGCTTCTCCTCTTGCATGGCTCCTTTTCCTTGCCTTTTGTAGCTGATTCTTAATAATTCCACTAACTTCTTTTCTACTGCTAACCTCCCCTGGCCGATCTACCTTCGCCTATCTGCTGCATCAACAGATGGTGAGATAAGATTGGGGAAGGGGGGAAAGGTGGTAGGGGTGGCTGGAAACCCCTCTTAGGGATTTTGATCTCTGGGAGGGGTGTGGCGTTTCTGTATTACCTTTTCACTGTATATATCTGTAAATATCTGTTATACATTGTAAGTATTTGCTTCCATATTGTGCATTGCTGTAAATATAAAGCTTCATTTATCAACTTCCAGCTGTTCTGAGTCCTAGCCTGGGTTATATCAAAGGGTGGGGGGCAGGTAACTGCTAAACCACCACAAGCACCTATTTCTCTGAAGCAGTTCAGCAAAGGCAATTTATTTTTTTGTAGTTGTAGAAATTTCACTATAGGAAAAGTTTGGTTTTCAGCAGAGGGCTTTTGAAGCAAGAATTCAACAGTAATATTGTTTCACTTCAGCGTAGAGCATAGCAATATGTTAGTGACCTCAAAACACATTATAGCAATTAAGGATTTTACTAATTCCTTAGGAGAGCAAATAGCATTTAAAATAGCATTAAAATTCCCTACGCATTAATACAAAGCAGTTGCAGGAGAGGACTGGACAGACTACACTTACCAAACCTACCACCACTCTTTCACTACTGAAAAGAACTCATCTCATTAGTACTTTTTATACATTTCTGGATGTTGCTCCTCAACTACTCAGTGTGATAGATGCAGATTTACTAGCTCTTCCATTAATAGAATAGAAAGAGACACTGTAGAACGTAGAATAATAAGTGGCCATTACTTAGTGTCAGATGTGAATTTAGAATAAAAAATTACCAAAAGAAAAAAAAAAGAGTTAGCAAGGCCTCGTAAGTAATTACACTATCATTAGACACATCACAATTTGTAATTGCTCTCTGGCAAACACACTAAAAATGTAGCCTGCTCTTGGCATACCCAAGAAAGAAAAAAAATTAAAATAATCTCATTACTATAGATTTATATTTTTTTCCACTTCCTGATGATCCTTACAGGATGCTGCAGTAAATTTATCCATGATACTTCTTTGCTTAGTGGAATATCCTGTTCAGTAGCCCAGCAGAGGAGAAAGATGTAAATACTTCCTAGTCAATAGTTTGCTTTGTAATTAGAATTTAATTATTTTTAGCAGAATCATGATAAATTTATACTTTCCTTGAAGTAAATCTGAGTCAATTAAAAGAAACAACTCAGCACAATGTGAATAACAACAGCTAGAACATAAAAAACCTGCTGGAGTTTAGGCATCAAAAGTCTGAACTTCAGAAAGATGCTTTACAACACCCAATCTGGAATGGGAGGCCATTGGTAATTGAAGCAGAAAAGTAAACAAAATGGAATGTACTTCACAGGGATCTCTATATAAAGTACAAAAAGAGGAACATAAGGGATAGATACCATCCATCTCCTAAGCACTGTAACTTAATCAGATGCTGGATGGATGTTTGATCTCATCACAGCAGGACACAGGTGGCAAGAGAGACTGTTGAAACAGGAGAGCTCCCAGCTGGGCATAAGGAAATATCTCATCACTGTGAGGATAACCCTTAGAACAGGCTGCTCCAAGAGATAGCAGAATCTCATCCTTGAAGGTTTTCAAGATCTGACTGACAAAGCCCTGAACAACACGTTGTGAATTCAATGTTGAACAACCTGAGTAAGAGGTTCAACCAGATGACCTCCCATGGTCCTTTCTTACCCGTCTTACTGATGAAGGAGCATGTAACTGAAAGCAAAGCTTTGTCCACTAGAATGCCAAAAAAGGATCTGCAAAGTACTAAGGAATATGCAACAGCACAACAAATCCATTAGTCAATTAAACCAAAGAGAAATTCAATCAAATCACTACTTAAAAAAAAAAAAAAACAACCCAAAGTCAGGCAAAAGTTGCTTTATTTGTATAAAAATTGTAAGAGACAGTGAGACGTCTTTGTTTATAGTAAACAAAGACATCCCACTGTCTCTTACAAGACATCCACAGCACCACAAGAAATAATGACATGAAAGGGACTAATAAATCCAGACAACCTAATAAAGAAAAACTACACCTTGTTCTGTTTGCCATCTTTTATCAGCCAGAAAGAATACTACGCTATCATCCCATACAGCTTCTCTAATCTCCTTAAAAGCAGGCAATAACACAGCACTTGTAGTTTACTTGATCTAGTGTGTGCTGCTTTGCTTTTCCTGCCTGCAAGACTTACCTACGACTACGCAATCATTACGTCTGAACGGATACAGTGACAGCTGCTCTTTGACACGCAGGTCACACAAGCGTAAGACTAGCAGACAATAATTACATATTACAGACAAAATGGAACACTACTGAATATCAAACATAAAATAGGAATCCCAATAAGAGATGCTTAATAAGTATGTTACTGCTTAATAAGAATTGCCACAATCATTATTGTAGCAATGTTTAATGTGACATTTAGCTTAATTGCAATCATTTTGCCATCTGAGAATTCACTCAACAATAAGCATCTTTCACAATTATTCTGCCCCTGTAGCAGTGCACTCATTTGCAAACTTAGGGATAAGATCAGCAATCAGTTCAATAGAGTATTGTGTTCATAATTTATTTCAAACAGGTAACAGATGTGCTTCCAGTCACAACTGATACATAAAACAGAGATTGGAAAAATAATGCACCATCTATGGACCTGTCCTATTTTTGACACTTTATAGCTTTGTCCTTCAGCTTAAGTATCAAATTTGGGAGCAATTGCTCTAGACCTTAACAATTTATTTACTAACAGAATCTCCTAATTCTTAGACAAAGATTCCTAAATCTAATCCTAACAAAGGCATATGACTTTATTAATGCCTGGCTGAGAAGTAACTCCACCAGACATGATTACAACTAGGAAATCACTGCAGCGTCCACTTTAATTGAATAGCTTCAACTTCAAATGTCATTGTCATGGAAGGCCAAAATCGGCCTAAACATGTCCTGGCTTGTCCAGACATATTCCCCTGCTCCCCCTCCTTCTGCTATTGGGGGAGGCAACCACAGGAAGGAGGACAAAAGGCCTGATGCCTCGTTTTTTCCTTCCAAACTTGTAGACAAGGTATCCCCGATTGTTTATACACTTATTTGTGTTCTGCCCTAAAGAGGTAGGAGTAAGCACTGACTTTGCCTAATATGGTTAGGTTTGGCAAATCGTCATTCTGATTGGCTGATCTGTGGCCAAAGAGGCATTGCTCTCAGGCCACACTGATGAAGAGAGATGAGCAGTTAAACACAACATGCTCTGCCTTATTGTGCTTCTGCCATTGATTCTGCCTTATTGCTATTGCATCCTGCTATGCTCTGCCTTAGCAGAGCTACTTATTAACAAGCCTTAGCTCTGCTACTTAATAACAAGCCCTGATACTTTGGGTTTGTACACCTGGAGACTGCCTTGTCTCAGTTTACCAGAAGATTGGTATTGAGTGCCTTCACACAATAGGCTTGCTTAGCCAGCATGACATTGTGCCCATCTGCTCACCTGCAAGTCCTCCGCTGAGACTGGGAAGCCTGGGAGGGGTACAGATCATCAAGGAGGAGCCAAGATCAGGTCAGAGATCACCTACTTCTCTCCCAACACCCTTGTTAGAGCCTGGGAAGAGCTACAAGCCTGAATAGCTAAGAAGACATTGACAGAACTCCCTGCAAGTGTTTGGGTACTGCCTAGAAATTGTAGTGAGCCCTGGGAATCCGGAGATAACTTTTGTGAGTAAATACTCAAAAGCCTCTTGGCAAAACTCTGTGAAACTCTGTATCTAATTCCAAGTGCCTTCTGTCTTAAGCAGAAAGGAGCTTCTTGAGTCCCTCTAGTGGGCAAGCGGTATAATCGACTGCCATGACCTCTTTCCAGTTCAACTGAGTTTAATGCTTGTTGTATTATTGCTAGTTATATCTTAAGTGTTCTATATTCTGTTTTCCTCTGTGTAATGTTTTTGTGGCTGCTGCAAAGAACCTATTATTAAAATTGTGGCTGGTAGTGAGACTCCTGAATATCAAAAGTAATAAACTATATTAATTTAGAAAATCCTTATCTCACACCATAGAGAAGAGGCTGTACCTGCCATTACAGTCATACAACCACTTTGGATGTCATTCTAGCATCCTCTCACCAGAGCCTGTTCATACAAAATGGAAAGCTTCCGTTCATGCTGCAGTGTCTGAGATCAGACAGCAGCAGCATTATAACCAATTAATCTTAACTGCCACTAACAGCTGCAAAATATAAGTTATTGGTTTCCTCTGAACCGGTTATTTTATGAGACATTTTTATGAGATTTATGTAATTTTTATGTAATCTTATGAGAATTATGATTTTTTAATGAGACTTGGACATCTTTATTTATTATGAACCAAACTGTTGAAAAACCACATATTTTCTCACACCACTGTGGTGGGTTTTTTTGAAACAGTGCAAAAACATTCAGTATTATGCAAAAAAAAAAAAATATTATCTAATGACTCAGACAGAGACCTTACTGTGTTGATGACAGTAGCATCATCTGTATTTCATACTCACTTCGTAGTAGTGTACTCAGTCCAGTCACATCTTTTCTTGCAGACCAAACAGACTAAAATCTTTGGGACCAGCTCCACACAGAGTCTAGCATACCAGGTCTGTCATATAAAACACCTAAACTTATCAAAGTAATATTCGTATAGATGTAGATAGCATAACTGCCCACTCCCCTGCTTTCTGGAAGAGCCCTCCAGTACATCTGCCCTGCAGCTACTGCCACATCTCAGCCAAAGTTCAGCTTTCCTTCCTTGCTTGAAGTTAACTGTGTCAATTATTCTGCTATCTATTAGCAACAGCAATTCAATAAAACACTTTCTACTATCATCTGTACAAAAGAGTCTATGCAAAGTAAAAGGCTATTGTACTACTTGCCATGGGTCATGGAGGGCATATAAAATTCATCTGGTTCCTGGGATTAATTTTAAATACCTGTAGCACTGTTTTACACTTTCATGACCTACACAAATGAGTGATTCAGCAGCTTAGTTATTCATCTTATTTTGGATCTGAATAAAAGTGAAGTTTAGTGACTTATAGCCATGCAGCCGTTAGTTCCAATTTTACATTTCAGGTTTTTCCCTTATTATCCACAAATGGTAACACTCCAGACACACTCCAGCAAGAAAGACATTCCGCAGCAAAATGTAATGAACACTGCTGTTTATGAAAATTCAGTGATTTACTAATCCCTTGGCACTTGAAGGCAGGGCTTCTCAATATTATGCACTAATGTAAACTGCATTAGCTGAGCTACTCAATCATGTGCCCACACCCCAGAGACAGCCCAGGGAAAAATACTCTTTTTTTCCCCTCAACTTTCAGTTTAAAAAATAAAAAAAAAATTAAAACTCCAACCCCCACACTCCAAAACATTTCTGTAATACTCATCTGACACATTTTGAAGGCTCATGAGAACAAATTTCTTACCTTGATAATAGCTGATATTGGGCGATGAGGCCATAAATTTATGTATATGATAAAAACAAAGAATATAAATAGACATTATTGGTAGATTGCAACTATGAGTACTTCACTGCATATGAGATTAAAAACATCTCAGTTTTGGATCATAGATAGTTATAATCAAACCCTGACCTTTTTAAAATTCCAAACACCTATGAAAACCAATTCCTTTCTGAACACATCAGTCTGTATAAGGTGTTTGTAAATGTAACCTTAATAGAAAATGCGGCTCAAAAATGTTTCTTCAGTCACTCCACCTTGACTTTGGGGCTTTTATTTTCCCATGGGGGTTCTTATTTCCCTGCAAAAAACACCCAGAATCAATACAACAGCAGTTACACAAGTTCTGCAACACAAACCACATGGCTTACCAGAGGGGAAACAGAGGAAACACAGATGCTGCTGGACACCCATCTCCAGGATACCTTCTTCTGACCCCCAGTCTCCTTTCTAGCTCTGTTTAAATCCCCTCTCCAGTCCAAAGGAAAGCTCAGATTCCTTCACACACAACCAAGTAAGAAGTCAAGGAGGACTACTTTGGTATTTGAAAAGAAGCAGAAGGGAGTTTGATATATTTGTGAAAGGGATTATTTAACATATGCCTGTAGGAGCTCAGCCCACTGCAGTTTTTTAACAGGTCCTTTCATTGCTGGTTTAAGACCACTTAGCTTTACACAGGCTTTTTCTGCTTCTCCATACATTAGCTTCCCCTTGCTGCCCTTCATATGGGCAATCACTCCAAGTCATTGTTACGGCAAGTCCAGTTTTCACCCAGGTACACCTTTTTAAATAGCCCAGCAATAGGCAGGATCACTGCAGAGGTGATACACTCAGGTCTTTGAAAAGACCCCCTCACCCACATCTCCACAGCAAACTTTACCAAAGAACATCAAGATCAGCTCTAATGGACTCCTAAAGCACACCAATTCATCGTACCAGGTTCACCACTCTGAGATAGGGCCTCAGTGGAACAGCCTGGGGGAAGCACTGTCTGCATTTCAACATCTGCTTGGTATTTGAGTTCCAGGACACAAAGAGAATTCCTGTAGTACTTCTGCAATAACTCATTATCTGGCAAACACCAAGGATGCAGCCACCCCTTATTCCAAATTGTGACAACCGCAGTTTCTAGTTTTCTCATTCGTTCATGGAGTTTAAATTACATTTCTTCACTGCAATAACAGCAATGCTTTGTTTTCCAAAACTTTGACTATTTTTCATTCAAAAAAAAAAAAGAAAAAACAAAAATCACAGAAAAGGTTGGGAAATAATGCAGCCATCTGCACACCTGCAAAACCTTCTCTGAAGTACCAGAATTTGCTTCACATGTACATAATCACGAAAACACCTGCATCATTCCCCAGACATCATTCTGAGGGAGAACAACTTTTTTTTTTTTTTCCATGTATTCTCAACTTACATATTTTATAATCCACTACAGCCCAGAAACCAGCATAACTTTTCAGAACTTACAGCAATCACTATGTCATGGCAAAGGAATTGAAATCCCAAATTGCGCACCAAGGTGCCAACAAGTGTGGCTGTGGTTAAGTGCTAGAATTGCATTAACTATCCCTCAGTTTTGTACACTCTTACAGATGTGTTATAGCTGTGTAACACAGTGGGACATATTCTCCAAGTAGGAACGCTGATGAACCCCAGCTGGGACAGCCTCTCTGCCCCTGGGTACTCCCCTTTCTCTAGAGCAGAAGTGAGGCTGGCCAAAGGTCTTGCAACAGAAAAGGCAGATGGTAAAATATAGGTACACATGCACTTATACAGAAATATCTTCTCAACCATATGGGCAAGACAGTCATTATTCTTAATAACCATTTATAGAAGAGCTATACAATGGGCAGGGGTTCCCATGGTGCCCAAATTTCTACTAATTAGTATTTCTGCATAGACAGAGAACACTGATAACAATTCCCTGGCAACAGATAGCATAATTAATCCAGGTGAAAAGTACTATTTATAAATATGTGCACCATCAGTTTTATAAAAACTGGGCAGAGGTTATTGGAGAACTACACAAAACGAGAACAACTCTCCTCTCTCTCTCTCTCTCTCTCTCTCTCTCTCTTTAATTTACAGTCCACAATTATCCACTTTTAATTATTTATAATAAAAATTCCATTTATTCTAGACACTTTTCTCAAATTTTAAGGTATTTTGGGAATGCACCATTCTCTGTTACACTTGGAAAGAGCTGTGCAGGATCAAACAATAGGAGCAGCTATGCCAAAGTTTGGAACACTAAGTGTTCTCCACAAGTACATCGATCTGCTCATCTTGCAGACACTGAGAGCAGAGGCAGCTGATAGGGGGAATGGCTGAGCACCAAGCAGCATTGTGGTAGGGTTAAAATTACCCCTCAAAATACAATCACCAGACTAGCTCAGGAGGTTTGGAAGCAAAATGAAAGCTATACATATACAGCAAGCTAAAAATCTAAAAGCATAAAATACAATGTACAAAATATATTTACAATTAGGCTGTCCAGAGAGGTTGGGGACTCTCCTTCTCTGGAGATTTTCCAAACCTGCCTGGATGTGTTCCTGTGTGAACTACACGAGGGGATCCTGCCTTGACAGGGGAGTTGGATTTGATGATCTCTGGAGGTCCCTTACAACCTCTAAGGTTCTGTGATTCTGCAAATTACAACCTAGAAATAACACAAAGATCCCCCCGTGGACAAAGCCAGAAGGGGCCAACAGCCACCTTCTTCACCCTCCAGAGAAGAAAACCAGGCCCCACTATTATCTGCTCAGCCAAGGTTAGTGTAGCCATGCAAGAGCAGCCAGCATGGCAACAAGATGAGGAGGAGGCAGGAGGTGGCAGAATGAAGAACAGTTTGTAAAACAAATTATATACTAGTCCAGCAAACAAATGAAATTATATAGACTTACCTATTCTTTTTCTTCTACAACCAATCCTCTGTTTTATTTACTTTCTATTAAACAATAGAATCATAGAATGGTTTAGGTTGGAAGAGACCTCAAAGATCATCCAGTTCCAACCCCCCTGTGCCATAGGCAGGGACACCTCCCACTACAACAGGTCACTCAAGGCCTCATCCAACCTGGCCTTGAACACCTCCAGGGAGGGAGCAGCCACAACCTCCCTGGGCAGCCTGTTCCAGTGTCTCACCACCCTCACTGCAAATAACTTTCCCCTAACATCCTGTTTAAATCTCCCCTCTGCCAGTTTAAACCCATTACTTCTTGTTCCATCATTAACAAGACCTTGAGAACAGTCCCTCCTCAGCCCTCTTGTAGTCCCATTTCAAATACTGGAAGGCTACTATAAGGTTTCCTCAAAGCCTTCTCTTCTCCAGGTTGAAGAGCTCTAATTCTCTCAGCCTTTCCTCGTAGCAGAGGTGCTCCAGCCCTCTGAATATCTTCATGGCCCTCCTCTGGACTTGTTCCAACAGTTCCACGTCCTTCCTGTGCTGGAGGCTCCAGAACTGCACACAGTGCTGCAGGTGGGGTCTAATGAGAGCAGAGCAAAGGGAGAGAATCCCCTCCCTTGCCCTGCTGGCCACGCTTCTCTTGATTCAGCCCAGGACACAGTTGGCTGTCTGGGCAACATATGCACACCACTGGCTCATGTTAAGCTCTTCATCAACCCAGAAATGTTCCTATTTCCTGTTTATAATTTAGGATTTGGCTAGAGTGTTAGCTATAAACCCCTACAAGCATCTAACCAGTCTAACAGAGCCAAAGAGCTTACGTTTCCAGACAGTCTGTAAATGGGTTGAGGACCTTCCCTACCCACTACTGATATTCACCCTACCAGCTCAGACAGCTTGAAAGCTAAACTAAATTTACAGCAAAGCTGAATTCACAAGCATATATACACAATATATTTACATGTATTTACAATTATGTACAATTTAGAAATAATACCTAAGTCAAAAACTTCCCTCCCAGACAAAGAAAAGAAGCCCAGAAGGGGCTCTCTCCTTCTCCCAGACAGGAAACTACCAGCAAAGTTTAGAATCACAGAATGGTTTAGGTTGGAAGGGACCTCAAAGATCATACAGTTCCAACACCCTGCCATAGGCAGGGACACCTCCCACTAGAACAGGTTGCTCAAGGCCTCATCCAACCTGACCTTGAACACCTCCAGGGAGAGAGCAGCCACAACCTCCCTGGGCAGTCTGTGTCAGTGTCTCACCACCCTCACTGGAAAGACCTTCTTCCTAACATCCTGTTTAAATCTTCCCTCTGCCAGTTTAAACCCATTACTCCTCATCCTGTCATTACAAGTTCTTGTGACTAGTCCCTCCCCAGCCTTCCTGTAGGTCCCCTTCAGATACTGGAAGGCTACTACATGGTCTCCTAAAAGCCTTCACTTCTCCAGGCTGAGAAGAGTTATCTAGTTAGTCAAGGTTAGTGGAAGATAGTGCTCAGAAGCAGAACTATTTACACTTCGGATTTTTATCCCTTTTAGCAAACCAATGAATGATACAGACTTTATCACTATTTTTTTTTTTTTTTACAACCAACAATCTAATTTCTTTCATTAGTTAGTCTCAAACAGTCTAATTCACCATGAAAGGCTTTAAGATGCCAATGATGTGCACTTGCAAGGTGCCAATCACATCCTGGCCAGACGATTGAGAGAAGTGATTCTACTGCTCTACTCTGCCAGCAGTACTGTATCCAGTACTGCATCCAGTACTGCTGTACTGTACTGCACAGCACAGTATCCACCTGCAGTACTGTATCCAGCTCTGGGACCTTCAACACAAGATGGACATGGACCTGTTGGAAAGGGCCCAGAGGAAGGCCACAAAAATGATTAGAGGGCTGGAGCACACCTATTATGAAGACAGGCTGAGAATGTGGGGGCTTTTCAGCCCAGAGAAGAGAAGGCTATAGGAAGATCTTATAGTGGCCTTCCAGGACCTGAAGGGAGCCTACAAGACAGCTGGGGAGGAACTTTTCACAAGGGCTTGTAGCACTAGGACAAGGGGCAATGGTTTTAAAACAAAGAAGGGTAGGTTTAGATTGGACATTAGGAAGAAGTTCTTTACTCTGAGGGTAGTAGAAGACCAGAACAGATTTCCCCAAGGAGCTGGTGGAGGCCCCATGCCTGGCAACATTCAAAGTCAGGCTTGGTGATGCTCTGAGCAACCTGATCTAATTGGTGATGTCCTTGCTTACTGCAGGGACAAAGGACTAGAGAGCCTCTAGAGGTTCCTTCCATCCTAGCACATTGTACTATTCTATGCAAGTGGATTTCACTTCAGAGAAATACTAAAAGAAATAAAGAAATTAAGAAAAGAAATAACAATAACAACCAAATTTAAAAAACAAACAAACAAACAAAAAAAACCCCATAAAACCAATCAGAAAAGAGAAAAAAACAAAACAAAACAAAACTAAAACCCAAAACAACAACAAATCACCCAAACCCCCTCAACTACCAAAAAAATAACTCAAACAAATAAAAATCAAACCAAGCAAATAAACAAAAATGCACCACAGCCCCATAACTAAATACAGTTCACAAAACTCCAATTTGGAGGAGGGGGGGAAAAATTAATGTAGAAGGATGGCAATAATATGCTAATTCACAAATTGAAATAATCTCTCACCACATGATAAATTGATCTTGACTGCAAGGTCCAGAAGAACTAAAGTACTTGATTTGCACTCAGACAATATAAATGTTCACATTACCTCATTCAGATTTACAGGTGTTAGAATTAGAAATATCTGGGGAATCTCGTGGCAGGAATTATCAAATATAAGTAAGCACAGCATATCTAGATAGGTATGTGAAGAAATAAAAATCTCCATCCAGTCTGGAGGCAGATTTTGCCAGGCATCATTCCAAATGACTACATGTGCAGGTGAGTGAAAGCAAAGCGTTGTCAGATTAAGATCTGTGCACCAGCCCAGCCTGAGGTCCAGAGATTTTATGAAGAGTTTGTATTATTCCATGATGCCTTTGTATTTACTATTTTTTCAGAAGTCACACATTAGACACACTTAGTTGCTGAAAGGCAGAACATGGCATTCAACTACACCTCAGCCAGGGAAACAGCTTCTCTGCTGCGGTGCTTCTCTGCAAACCTACCTCCCTAATGAGAGCCACAAAACCTAGAGCTGGGGAAATAAAGCATTACAACAATTCTCTACTTGTTTTATTTTTTAATTTAGTTTTTTCCTTTTCCAGCTGAGTTAGACTCCCTGAAGCAAAACTCCAGTAATGCTCTAAGGATAAACAGAGAAGAGCGTACTATAGACTTGGCTATAAATCTGTGTCAGTATATTAACACGAGCCCAAGCATGGCAAGTCATGCAGTGGGCAGAGTGCTAACCCATGGTCCCAGGTTGGGAAAAAAGCACATTTGAGCAGAAGGAGCAGGATCTGAGTTGCTCTTTTCTTTCAATACTTACACTGCTGAAATAAAGAAAATTAGAATGGAACGGAACGGAACAGAACAGAACAGAATAGAATAAGCCAGGTTGGAAGAGACCTCCAAGATCATCCAGTCCTAGCTATCACCCAGCCCTAGCCAGTGGCACTAAGTGCTCCATCCATTCTTGTCTTGAACATCTCCAGGAATGGTGACTCCACCACCTCCCTGGGTAGCCCATTCCAATGCCAATCACTCTCTCTGTGAAGAACTTCCTCCTAACATCCACCCTATACTTCCCCTGGCAAAACTTGAGACTGTCCCCCCTCATTCTGTTGCTGGTTGCCTGGGAGAAGAGACCAACCCCACCTGGATACAACCTCCCTTTAGGTAGTTATAGACAGCAATGAGGTCTGCCCTGAGCCTCCTCTTCTCCAAGCTAGACAACCCCAGCTCCCTCAGCCTCTACTCCTACGGCTTGCACTCCAGACCCCTCACCAGCTTTGTCGCCCCTCTCTGGACACATTCTAGTACCTCAATATATCTCTTGAACTGAGTGGACCAGAACTGGAAACAGTACTCAAGATGTAGCCTGACCTGTGCCAAATACAGGGGAAGGATAACCTCCCTTGTCCTTCTGGCCACACTGTTCATGATCCAGGACAGGATGCCATTGGCTCTCCTGGCCACCTGAGCACACTGCTGGCTCATGTTCAGCCTACTATCTACCATCACCCCCAGGTCCCTCTCTGCCTGGTTGCTCTCCAGCCACTCTGTCCCCATTCTGTATAGCTGCCTGGGGTTGTTGTGGCCAAAGTATAGAACCCTGCACTTAGCCTTGTTAAATCTCATCCCATTGGCCTCTGCCCACCCATCTGACCTGTCAAGGTTACTCTGCAGGCCCCTTCTACCCTCCAACAGATCAACATCTGCTCCTGAAAATAGAACTCAAATAATTCAAAGGTGAAAGTGTTCAAACATCAAACTGTGCCCGAAAATTATCCCGAGGTCAGCCTTACAATACTGGTAGATCATCACTAGCTTTTTGGCAGATGTTTTGCTCACGTAATTCTGAATTTAGAGTGGTTACATATTTCTGAAGAGTCTGCCACTGAAAACCTGGCAGACTTACACCTTTACATACACTTTCTTAAGCTTCAGCACAAAGGATAAAGCCACATCTTTCAAGGCATTTAAAAAGCTGAGAATGTATATCCTGGGGATGACTGTGCGCCGGCAAAGACACATTTCTTTTGAAAACCATGAAGGGTTGTGGCAGGGTGCAGGGAGCATTCCGCATTCCGCTGTTCGCTGGCTGAGCAGAGATTTCAACTTGGAAATCTGCTCTACCGTTGCCAGAAAAGTTACCATGCTGCGATTTTTTTTGAAGCAGAAGACTGGTAACGTGGAAAAATATCAGTCACAGGTGCGCATATGCTGTATGTATATTTTACACCCAAATGTAAGCATTTGCTTCTACAATGTTAGCCCACACTTTGCAACTGGAGATTCTTAGAAACATATGTTTAGACACAGAACTAATCATTTAACAAGGCCTCCAAAAACGTGGCCCGTAACAGATCTAATTAACAGGTTAATGATGTGCATAGCGTGCATGCTCTCAAAAGAAAAGATTTTCACATGATACTTGTTTCTGTTTCACGGGAGCAGCTTTTTGTAGAGTATCTCTGCTAACGTAATTACACATCTGGTACTTCTGCTCCTTTCAATTGCGGAGATATTTATAAACAGTGCTACTAATTGACACAAGAGTACCTAGCCATTTTCTAATGTTTTTACGCTACAAATAAAGATATTTGCATGAAAACTCAACTGGAAAGATTCCATTTTTGTAGCCCTGAGTGGCTTGAATGAATATATAAA
Organism: Psilopogon haemacephalus; assembly: GCA_013396835.1. NCBI lineage: Eukaryota > Metazoa > Chordata > Aves > Piciformes > Megalaimidae > Psilopogon > Psilopogon haemacephalus. The sequence continues at coordinate 302,060 of VWZI01003781.1, read as the reverse complement.
CCGATCATTTATCCTCTGGAATAAATCTAACACCATTGTCATGGCTGCCTGGAAACCTGCATAAACTAAGCGTGCCTCAAGTTCACTTTGATACAAAGGGGTCAAGTACAAATTTTCAGACAGTTTTAAATTAAACATCAGCACTGGTAATCATCTTTCTTCCACGATGTCACCAACATGGCAAAAACTAATGTTTTAAAATATCATTTCTTGGCGATGCTCATTCATCATCCTCACTGTAGCTAGGAAATGATCAAAAACCAGGGAATAATGGAAATTCCACATTATCTCTACCAGTATTGTCAAGAAAATACAGTGGTTATTAATTTAAATATGCTTCAAAGAACAATCACAACTTCAAACATGATTCAAGAAGATAAAAAGCCATTCCTGCCTCAAGCTGCTTCCAGTTCAATTTAGGTTCATCGTGATAGTATCTGAAATCTCCCAACTTACTAAATATTGACAGAAGATGCTGCTGCCCTAAGCGTTTCATCAAAGGAATGGATGGGTTCGAGTTCTGACAGGGTGTTACTGAAAGAAGATGCTACCAAAATAACCTCTGAACACCTGCATGCTCAAGTTCAGGGATGCCTGTATGGGAGAAAAGATCAGCTGAGACAAGTCTTCCTTTTAGCTGCACATTTGAAGGCACATCCAATTAAGAAAAAAAACATTAATTATGTAATAAAAGGAAAAGAAAGATGTGTGAATATGCCCAACTTTGCTGTCAAATATATTTATATGCACACATATATAAATACACATATGGTGAGATATTTCTATCCAGATTATCCATTTTGCTCATGTTTTTTAATTGATCCAGGTTTTTAGACTCAGCCTTTACCCAAAGCAACAGAAGCATATGTAAAATGTCATGACTGCCATATCATGGCTTCAGAAATCCTCCTTCTCTGAGGAGACCCTTTCCAGTGTCTTGGAGGTCACAATGGAGGCTGTGGATACATTTGAAGATGACATGAAGACGGGCGATGGACTAATCACTGAAATCTGCTCATCTCATTACGCCAATCCCCTAGATAATCTGGGCAAGCAAAATGAGGAGTGATTTTTAGGGACAGGGGAATAATAACTCCTGAACCACAGATTTCAAAGGGCTTTTAATTTTGCTGCTTTTATATGAGTAAGCTGTTTCCATATGAACCAGCTCATTATCATGTTCCAGCTGGGTCATTAACCAGTACATGAAGATTTCATATCACCATAAGAAAACAACTACTATAGAAAGAGTTTCTTGAGAAACAGAGTGAGCTACCTAGCCTTTCCAAGAAGAAAATCCACCTTGCAGTCTTCTCCCCAAGCAGATTTTAAGAATTGCAAAGTTGGTGCATCCATCCACATACTACAGTGTTAAAACTCTGCCTGCACATCCAACTGATGGATAACAGTCAGCTGCAGATAAATCAGACTGGTAGTTCTGTGGAATAAGAAAAATCAGTTCTTCCACTAAGGATACTGAAATAACTGCTCTTAATTGAGTTTTAATTCCACTGGGCATTCTGTAATTCAATCGAGCCACTTGAAATTAGTCTTCCATTAGAAATGCCTATTCCTTTTGTATGAATCCCATAATACACATTATTCAGGACATTCTGAAGTAAATAAAGCCAATTTGATTTGAGATCCTTTTACCAGCAAGCCATATATTTTATATATACAAATAGAAATGACTGGGGGAATAGCAAAAATCAATGAAGAAAAGGGAGCTAAGAAAATTTAATCCATATTAATTACATATTTAACACATTTACAGTCTGTCCTATCTGAAGTCTAGAGATTCAAAACATTCCTCATCTTTGAAAATTGACCTTAAATGACTCAAAATCTTTCCCAGATGATGAAGAAAGATTTTAGTTCACATCGACTTTTGGTATTACTGCCGATATAGAAAGAGGGCTCCAAAAAGCAGAAATGGCATGCATGTACCTGGCTAATAACATGCACAATCTTCAAGAGTTTTTAAGGCAAACAAAAGAATTTAGATTTCTTGGAAGAATATTTACTTTTCTCAGGGTGTGTTTAAAAAAAAAAAAAAATCCTGCACTGAAACTGGTATGTTAAATTTAAACTGTTTCTACTTTACTCCCTTAAGAATAAAGGAGAGGAAAATATCTCCTGGACTTCTGAGTTTAGTCAATGAGAAGGTAATGCAGGCCTGTTTGTCATAGATTATTCTACTTAAAGGCCTCAAACAGCTCCATCAGTCAGACCAGTTAGGTTTATTGTCCCATCACTCCTCCCAAACCATTTCACTGCACCATCTTCTCATTCTCCTAAGTATTCTAACTTAAACCAATAAAACAATCTTGATGGGCAAACTAAGCAACTAAATACTTTCCTACATTAAGTTTTACACATTATTAATGATTGCTCAGCCAACATTTCCATTTATCTACATTTGTCTGGTTACAATTGTTGCTGCCCAAAGAATACTCCCCTGATAATGACAGATGTGTGACCACACACCATATCCACATGATAGCCTTATTTGTTTCCACATGCAATCAGTTTCTAACAGACTATGAAAGCAGAAGCTTCCCACCATGTGTCCAGACAGCCTCGAATCAAACCCAGCAATAAAGCAAGTGAATAAAATACTGTGTGTGCTCCTAAGATGAGCTTCTCCAACAGCATCGCTTTCAGGACTTTTTTTTCTGGATGACATGTCCCAGTATCTTCTTTGCCCTTTAGGACAGCTTCCCACAGGATGCTAGTTCCCTGAAAATCTTGTTCATCGGCCCTCCCAAGGCCGATGAACAAGATTAATATTCAACTTTCCTTCCTCTCTTCCTTCAGGATCTTCAACTCCACCATCCTGTGGACCAACTCTACTCCCTGTGGCAAAGATTATTGATTACCACATGTCTGGCTGGAATACTCTGTATCTGTGAATCACTCACCTAGTAGATCACCACCTTAGAAGGCCTCCTGTCCAGCACCTGCATACAAAGGATGTCATATCAAATTGGAGTTCTTTAGGCTGGAAAAAATCTTTCAGATCATCAAGTCCAACAGGTAACCCAGAACTGACAAGTCCACCACTAAACCCTTTCACTAAACACTATCTCTACATGTCTACACATCACATGGGTGGTGAATCAAGAGGATCAGATGGGATGGAGGCTGGCACTGAAGATTTTGTCACTACTGCTAACTCACTAGAGAAAGGTGCACCTAGAGCTAGACAAAATTAGTCAGGGGAGCCAAAGATAAAAAGTCTAACTTGGACCAATGAAGAAAGAGAATGAACAGCATAGAATAGCTCAAAATAGACTAGAACAGAATAGCCAGGTTGGAAGAGACCTCCAAGATCATCCAGTCCAACCTATCATCCAGCCCTAGCCAATGGCACTAAGTGCTCCATCCAGTCATAGAATGGTTTAGGTTGGAAGAGACCTCAAAGATCATCCAGTTCCAACCCCCCAACATAGGCAGGGATGGAGACTCCACCACCTCCTTGGGCAGTCCATTGCAATGTCAATCACTCTCTCTGTGAAGAACTTCTTCCTAATATCCAGCCTATACCTCCCCCGGCACAACTTGAGAATGGTGTAAAACTGTTAGGAAATAAATGTGACTCCATGCATGTCTATGGTAGGGAAGAAGAAACCATCAAAATGAGCATCATATTTGTCCTGGAAAAAGACTCCAGAAGCTGACAACCCACCACCAGGATGAAACCACCAACCTCAGCATGTAGAGGAGCAAGGCAAAAGTAACACCATGAAAGGTGTATGAGCCAAGAATTATGTGTACAACTCTAACTGCATTACTCTTCTATCTTCTTCTGTAGCAATTAAAGATGAACTAATAATGATTACACTCGTAGGATATACTGGCAGTGTGATTCCTGCTTGCCCAAGAATACCTTAAGACACACACACTCTGACTTCTGCAAGTGATTGACTCCTTCTCAGTCCATACAGCTCTGTGGATTTTCATTCCTGCAGCTGCAGTCCTATATCCTATCACTACTGCAATTAAACAAGACAAGAGAATCACCTTCTCCCAAAGCAGACTGAGCACAGCACTCTGCCAGAACGCTGCTAAAAGCGCAAGTGCCTGCTGTAATGCAACATATTCAAATAGCTTCGTTTCAGGAATAAATCAGCTCCAGACATTTGTGTGAGTAGAAATAAAGATGTTTTGCATCAGCTCTCTTAGAAAGATTCTTCACACTTATAAGGTGCTGCAGTGCCTTAGGGAAACAAGCTCACTAGAGCTCTCTGATGGGAAAGTTCTGAAACTCAGGTATTGCAACAAGCCTTAATCTTTTCAAATAATTAATTTCATTACACACGCAATAAGTGGAGAACACTGTGTATGGCAAAGATACTTATGATAGAAACTGCTTTTTAAATTCCAACTAATCAGAGTAATTTATAAACTCTTCCTTACATTAAGGTTGCACCTAAAGCCCTTCTCGAGTTCCATATGTGAACAAACCCATCCATAACAAGTCTGTGGGGTTTGCTTTACATAAATAATTTATGAGCAAACAGATTTTCCCAGCGAGACTTCAGCAAGGCTCAGAAATACCTTTTTATGGCCACCTAAAAAAAAACAAACCCAAACTTCTAAGTTGCACAATTATAATGAAATTGCTTATATAAGCTACATTAAAATATTAATTCAGTATCAAGTATTCAGATAAATGGCACACAGCAGTAGCAACAGCCTGTGTCATCTGACCCCTAAGGAGTACAGCATTCAACAGCTGGACCATTAGAACAAGTCACTAGGTGCCAATCCCGCTAATAAAACATAGTGGGGTTATGGATCATGATGCACATCCTTTGCTCCAGGGAAGGAGAACAACAGCTGCTATTTCCTGTAAAAGCTTCATGTTTCCTCTCCTCAGGGAATTCAAGCCCTAGACAAATGAATTGGTTGGGCAGGCAGGAGAATTCATTCATTTCTTCCAGTGGACTTTTATATACACATTTACTGGCTCAAGTTGAAAAAATGTTTTTACAAGACCAAATATCTTCCCTTACTACATCCACATTGTCCAGTCAGGGGCTATGACTGTCAGGACCTGCAGTCACTTAAGCCAAGTACTCATAGCACATTCCAAAGGAGAACATAGGGGGCCAAATTCTGGTCTCCATTATGCCAGCATCAATTCAAAGCAAGCAGACCGAGTCCACATTCCTACTCTGTTCCTCATTTATCTCTGTCCTACATTTTGGATGCCAAGCCAACTGCTGAAGTTTCATTGATGAGCTTCAGTTTGCCAAGAGACATTTTAAGCAAAGCCTTTGAATTTCAAAATGGATATCAGACTGTTAAATAATTTAAGATGTCACAGGAATGAAGCCAGTATTGACTTGGACTCGCTTCCATCTGAAGCCTAATCCATATCACAATAACAATGTAAATTATCACTAAGGAGTGGCTAGCTGTTGTGGTCAGATCACATGGCAGGCAGGCAAGCTCCACCAATGAGTCAGCTGTGAGACAGACTGGAAATGTGCTGCTTATGTAAATGTAACTGTTTGAAGTCGGAGATGTGGGCCTGTATTTCACTGATAAAATGAGTAAAATAGAAGGAGACACTGCGTAAGCAATTAAATTTAACTTTTTAATCAATAAAAGGAAAACTGGGACCTAAATCCACTTTATAGGATTTAGGAATCAAAGTCTTCCCGCAACTCAAAGACAGCTGTAATGCCCATTTAAACAGAGGGAAACTTAGAATGTGACATTTTTGTCTCACAATATCTTGATACTACACACAAGAGAGTCATCTGTCATTAGATCAAGATAATTTGATGGTAATGATGCTCCTGATCTTTAGTTCTGGTTGGCATTCTTTGTAAACAAAGCTGTGCTTGAAACAGTTTTGATGGCAGCATCTCATAAGACTTTGGCAGATAAGCTTACCAGCCCTTGTTAATATTTTGGATTTGCTTTTTGTAGGTCTGCTATTTTTCCAGGGATTTCTGAAATAGGAAGCATATTGTGTCGTTTAACTTAAAACTTCTCTGCAAAAAAACCACAAAGTTGGCAGAACCTGGGCTGGTACCAAGGTGTCCATAGCTGTAAAGCATCAATTATTCCACCTTCTATGAGGAGCCAATGCAAGTCAAACACTGCGTCAGAAGAGTCATTTTGATTTTGCTACTGTCTGACAAATACAGAGTCCTCTTAATTTTCCTTTCTCTCCTCACTGATTATTTCCCAATGTTGCCACATGGTACAACCTACCACCAAAGAGCCTCTTCACAAAACCTCTCCCAAAAGTCAGTAATTTCTAGAAGCACTGCTTATGCCAAACTTCTCCCACTGCCCTCAAGCACAACTATATGTGAGCAGCTGCTCAGTATTTTACCCTTCAAGCACTGCAGCCATATCCATTTATCTGGCTTTTTTAAAAAGTACTCTGCAGTGCTAAAGCCTTATTCAAACAATGAAATACCTTTACTGATGATAAAACATGGATCTGCTGGAGCAGGTACAGAGGAGGGGAAGGAGAGGAGAGGGAGAGGGGAAGGAGAGGAGAGGGAGAGGGGAAGGAGAGGAGAGGGAGAGGGGAAGGAGAGGAGAGGGAGAGGGGAAGGAGAGGAGAGGGAGAGGGGAAGGAGAGGAGAGGGAGAGGGNGAGAGGAGAGGGAGAGGAGAGGGAGAGGAGAGGGAGAGGAGAGACCTCCAAGATCATCCAGTCAAACCTATCACTGAGCCCTATCCAATCAACTAGTTCATGGCACTAAGTGCTCCATCCAGTCCTTTCTTGAACACCTCCAGGTACAGTGGCTCCACCACCTCCACCTCTGCTATAAAGAAAGGCTGAGAGTTGGGGTTGTTCAGCCTTGAGAAGAGAAGGCTCGATGAAGCCCTTATTGTGGCCTTCTAGTACCTGAAGGAGATCTATAGGAGGGCTGGGGAGGGACTGTTTAGAAGGGCTTGTAGCAATGAGATTTTAAATCAGTGCAGGGTAGATGTAGGGTAGATATAAGGAGGTTGCTCAGGCCCCATCCCTGGAGACATTCAAGATCAGACTCAGCTAGGGCTTTTAGCAAACTGATCTAGTTGAAGATGTCCCTGCTCACTGCATGGGGGTTAGACAAGATGAACTTCGAGGGCGCCTTCCAACCCATGATTCTATGATTCTGTATTTTCCCATATGAAAAAAAACTGAGAGCATAGGATATGTATACAAATACAGATTCAGACCTTTTACTGCCTCAAGAATAGCTGAAAAATAAATGTGCTACACGTCGTCGAGACCGCAATGGTCAGGCTTCACTCTAAAAAGCACGAAACGACTACCATCTGCAAGGCCTTTGATAGTTCACTAATTAGTGATCAAGAATGCATTTGCTTCAGCATAATTTTATGGATATCATATTTGATTATAATTATCACAGACTGTAGAAGTTTATTAGGGCCAATCATTTCTTAATGCAATTAACGTCCCAAGGGAACAATATGAAGTAATTTTTAGTGGTGAAAACGATGAGAGTTTATAACCAAAAGGGAGCCTGCCAGTCTACGGCAATTATTCCAAAATATAAAATTGAAACAAACTGCATTAATTTTTCAATACGGGTTTTTTTTGTGAATACCTGAGTTAAAACAATCATCAGGTGTTAGAAGCTGCAGAATGAGCCAATCTTCAGGCTCCTTCCAGTTCCTTCAGCACTGTCCTCTTTGGGGAAGGGATTATGCAGCCTTTTTCTCCTCCTGCATGAAATCGCCCACTCTCAAAATAGCTCCCTGGGCTATTGCCTCTCCTTCCCATCCCTGTTAACACAATACCTCTAATTCTTTGTCTTTCACAATGCGGTGACACTTCCTATTAAAATAAGTCTAAAACCCATTTGTCTGCAACACAAATAATTATTTGTTCTTTCACCCAAAGGTATTAACATGAAGATTGGAGGGTAAAAACAATGAGAAGCCTCCATGAGCAGACCCTACGTACATACATCTTACCCTGCTCTTTTATACATTTTTAGAATACCTTCACCTCAGAACTGGTAAAATAAATTATTCTCTTTCCCATTCTGTCATTCTCTCTATTGTCATCCTAAAAGTGTTCCTTTTTCTTTCTCTGCCCAGACAAGAGCCTTTCAGGTTTTAGTATGCTCTTTACCCCAAGACCTACTTAAGAAAAGTAATACATAGCACACTGATGGGTGCCAGAATGTGATTTATTTCCCATTTCACAGTTTCCCCACAGTTTCCCCTGAGAACCCAAGTAATCACTGTGAGAACATCTCATCACTGCCACTGTTTTAGTCCCATTTTCTCCCCCTTAAGAGTGCCTTTTGATTTAACATTTTGCATTTAACCAAGATAATATTTGAGTGTTCTAAAAAATGTTGAATTTTGAGAAATAGATCTCTAGCAAGTCAATCTACATCGGATGCCCGATTACATAGCTGTTTCCAAACAATACAGACACCTAACACCATTTCTCCATCTATTCAAACATTTCATAATTCTGCTGAACAAGACCCAGTATCTGATATACCATAAAAACCCTGGAGAGAAACTAAAAGAAAAATAGTTTTAAAGAAGATGCATTAAATATTTTAACGAACACAGACTTAAGAAAATTAAACTATTGAGGCTGGAAGAGACCTTGGAGTTCAAGTCCAACTGCTCACCCAGAGCTCACAATCCTCCCACTATTGCAAAGATACTACCACTAAACCACATCCCTAAGCACCCCATTCACACATCTTTTAAATACCTTCAGGGATGGTGACTCCACCACTACCTCCTTGGACATTAGTGCTTGATGACCCTTTCTATGAAGAAATTTTTCCTAACATCCAACCTGAACCTCCTTGGCACAACTTGAGCCTGTTTCATCTTCTCCTGTCACTTGTCACATGTGAGAAGATGACCTGTACAGAAAGGAAAGGCAGACCAGGAAAACACTAGCCAGCACTATCTAAAGCAAAGAGCTTCTTTCTCCAGGCATCTACACCAACATTAGAGAGCAGCACCTTCTGTGTGGAGACTTCCACCATGGCCTTACAGCTGCAGCTAAGGACAGCAGGTACACAGACAGCAGCTGTGCAGTCAGGACAGCTTCACTGTCCTCCACTGCCAAGCAGGAACCCAACAGAATCACCAGAGTGGAAAAAGGCTGACTTCAATACAAATCAGCTTCCTCTGATTCTTCCTATGAATTACATAAGAGAAATACCATTAGAGTAAACCATGACTGGCAGGGAACTGTTTTCCTAAGTATGCTTAATAGCACAGAATTTATGCATTTCTTCTTGTGTCAATATTCCAGGGCGATAGCTTTTCTCCCGAGGCTTAGAGAAATCCTTCCTCCTCTAATCCTGTTTTCCAGTGACAACTTAAGAACTGAAATGGCAACAATTTCCCGTTTCTAGTGCTAATTCACAAATTGCCAGTTGGTTGGGTTTTTTTTTCCCCTCTGTTCTGCTCATTCAGTGGAGCTCAATATTCTTCCAAGCATGAGTCTGAACTGCTTAGCCTGGTGGCTCTTCAAGGAGTAACAAGGATAGAGAGAGAAGGGTGAGGAAATCACTTTTTTAAAAAAAATGTATGTTTGCTGATTTTTAATTTTCTTCTTTGCAAAGAATAACAGAGCCATCTTAGATCAAGGCCACTTAGCTCAAGGTAGTGATGCTTAATCTCTCCAGGCCCACTGGACACCCAAGGTTTTGCACTCAGTTTCACAGAACAGCAGTTTGCAGGACACAGATAGCTATTTATTTCATAGAATCAAGAACTTTAGAGGTTGGAAGGGACCTCCAGAGATCATAGAGTGAAACCTCTCTGCCAAGGCAGGATCCCCTAAGGTAATTTGCACAAGAATGCATCCAGGTGGGTTTGGAAAGTCTCCAGAGAAGGAGACTTACCTCTCTGGGTAGCCTGTTCCAGTTCTCTGTCACCCTCAATGGAAAGAATTCTCTCCTCATGTTGAGCTGAAACCTTCTATGTTCCAATTTGTAGCCATTGCTCCTTATCTTATTGCTGCTGCCCCAGCCACTTGGCACCCACCCCTCAGATATTTGTGTACATTAGAGAAGACTGAGAGGAGATCTATCAGACTAAACAGCCTTAGGGCTCTCAGTCTCTCTTCGTAGGGGAGATTCTCAAGTCCCCCAGTCATCCTCGTGGCTCTATTTCAAACACTTCCTCTTGTCCAAGTGTTGCGATTATTAATTTTTATTACCGTTAATAATCGCAGGGGTTCCAGGAAATAGTTTCCCTGGGTTCTTTGGATGTTCGGCTGGCAAGAAAAACTACACAAACTCACTTAAAACACCGAATTAAACAGTTTAAACAGTCAGAACTTAGGAAACAGAGAGCCTAATAACAAAAGCAATCCTAACCGCGCCTGGAAACACCCACGAAATACGCGGTAGATACAGAGCTGGTCTCAAGGAAGAGAAAGAGAAAGATTTATCCTGAGGAAAAATGGAAAAGAGAGAGGTTTGCCTTTGATGCCTTTGCAATACGCTGTGCTGCCGCTGCTGGCTGCAAAACACGTGGCTGCTGCTGCATGGGGTGCAGAGACGTCTGTTCCTCACAGCGGTGGAGAGAGAGAGAGAGAGAGAGAGCTAACGGCCCGTTGCACCCGCTTAAATACCTCATTAGGAAAACGTGGAACTGACCAATAGGCACTTAGCGTCCATTGTCTGGCCAATTGGTTCAAAAGTCCCGCGCCCAGGGACCTGTGCACATGACCTGTGCATGTGGCTTGAGACTTCCTGCTTCCAGAACCACGCGGTGTGCCCCCCTGCAACCCACCTCTGGACCTTACAACGGAAGGGGGAGGGGAACCTCTGGAAGTGAACCAACTCTGGGCAGTAACTATGCCCATACCAGTACACCACGAAAAAAGAAAACCCAACAAACCACCAAGCAAACCACTAAAGCAAAGACTTTTACTAATAAATCAGCATTGCCTGCGTTTGCCAATGTCTTTGTGACAGCTCGTCATCCCAACAAGCCCGCGTGTTCACATCTGAAACAACCGCTGTTGTGTTGTTAATTACATTGCTTGTCAATTATGAACTGCAGCAAATTATAATGCCTTTGAATGATTAAAATATTTCAGCGCTAATAAAGTAGAAATATATCTAACTATGGGAAGAGGTCTAAGAACAGGAGGCACACTTATTTCAGATGTCACGCATCAGGTAATTCTGTATGGCAAGCATTTTAATGGCAAGCAGGGTACTTTCTGGTTGTTTTGTTAGTTTTTGGTTTTTTTTTTTAATTACTGGTGCCAGTTCCAGATCATGATACTGTTTCATCCAGAAACAGAATTCTATACAGCCTGAGTCAATGCCTGTGAAAGTCACTGGAACACTTAGATATATTTGTTCTGTATTTTTAGCATTAAAAAAAAAAAAAAAGAAACTAAAAATCTATAGCGGCAGTATGACTCAATGTCAATTAAACATTAACGCCTCAGGCATTTTCCTTCTGGTTTGATACTCAATTCCACAAATAGAAGTTCAAAGAGAAGGGTCTTTTCAAGGCTACATTTGGGCATAAACCACATTCTCTATGAAATGGAAATCACTTGATCACCTTGTATTAGTGACTAGTGTAGAAACCAAAATGAACTCGGTGTTTTCAAAAGGCAAAATATTACATTTAAACATCCTACATAAATATTCAGGAACTTGCATCCTATTTATTACCCTGCAGCTTCACAGTACTTATTTTACCTATTTGCTGTCAACTGGCTTATGTGAGAGTGCAGATACGTATAGAGAAGAAATCACACATGGCTAATGCTGATTTGCTAGTTGTGAGCACCTAAAGATATGCCTTTGACATTAAAGATCAGGCTTGATGGGGCTCTGAGCAACCTCATCTAGTTAAAATATATCCCTGCTTACTGCAGGGAAGTTAGGCTATATGACCTTTAAAGGGCCAATGCATTCTATGATTCAATAGATATTTGTGACACTTCTGTAAGAGTTAAACACTGCTACTAAGAGTATGGGGTGAGTACATACAAACACCGACTGGTCATGAAGGGTCCTACAGGGACCTCCCCAGTTAATGGAGAGCAGTAGGTTTCTCCAGCAACAAACTAGGGGCACCCAGGTTGTGCCTGCACATGAAGCTCCTTTCACTAATACAGACAGGTTCAAGCTACTCTTTCTGTATAGCCCTGATTTTTTTTTCATCTGCTTTAGTAGGAATCTGTACCTTTAAGTCACTCCCAATGTAGGGCAGATTTTTAAAAAAATTACTTTGTAGGCATGAAGCATCTAAATCTTTACTTTTAAGGAGGTGTATTCCATTAATTACCTGAGATGTTTTTAAGCCTCTAGTAATCTCTTCATGCGTAGATGCTGAAATGGTCTACTGAGTCATAGAAGGCTGCAAATTGTGAAGGTTCGTGAGGATAGAGATAGGAAAAAATTAATTTGGTAGAAGGTGGTAAATATGGTTAGAAAGGAAAAGGAAAAAACATGCACATCTTCTAAGATTCATAAAATGGTTTGTGTGGGTAGGGACTTTAAAGATCATCTAGTTCCAACCCCTCTGCCGCAGGTGGGAACACCCTCTACTAGACCAGGTTGCTCAAGGTCTCATCCAACCTGGCCTTGAACACCTCCAAGGAAGGGGCATCCACAACCTTTCTGGGAAATCTGTCCACCTCACCACCCTCACTAGAAATAATTTCTTCCTAATATCCAGTCTAATTCTCCCCTCCTCAAGTTCCAATCCATTCCCTCTAGTTCTATCACTACAAACCTTTTTAAAAAGTCCCTTAAAGCTTTCTCATGGGCCCCTTTCAGGTACTGGAAATCTGCTATAAGGTCACCTCAGACCCTTCATTTCTCCAGGCTGCACAACTCCAAATCTTCCACTGTGAATACCTTTCTGAGCAGAAACCCAGCAATCAGATCACTTTGAATCTGGGTTTCACATGACGTTTTCACCTCTGCAATGTCTCCATTATCCATCTGTACCAAATAAAGGTTTCTAATTAAACAGCAAAGATTTCATCAATAGTCCTGCCTGGGCAGTACTATTCTCAGTCAATCTTTGCCCCTCAAAAAAAATTATACCAAGGTTCAACTGTTTCTAAATATTTCTGTCCCAGTCATGCAAGAAATATTATAACCTGAGAAAAATCAACTGGGTGCACCAGAAGAGCAAAATCCTTGACTCGCCAGCTTAAATTGATTCTTTTCTCCTTCATATGTATAATCTTTTAAGCCTTATATTCAATATTTTTGCACACTCTATGATGTGTTCATAAGACATACAACTCTTAACTCATTCCCCACTCTTTCCCATGATGTACTTTCCAGTAGAGGGTAACAAATATCTCACTCTAACCCGGGACCCAGAGAAAAGGGTCCTGTAAGGCCATGGCTGCAGCTGACTGCCTCAAACTGAGGACATCTCTGGCAGCCTCAGCAAAAATATCAGCCATCCACATCTTTCACTTTTGCAATTCTCGCTTCCCTTAGCTGAAAAGCAAAGTACATAAAGTGCTTTCTCAGCCTGAATATGTTTCCCCTTTACCATTACCAACACTGTACATACTTCTGGTTTCCTCCAATTAAGTTATTTCTACACAGACAGTAACACTCTCAAGGTTCTCGCTGGCTTTGATGGAAGTCAGCATAACCAAAGGTCCGCTTGTCGCCCACTCCAGTGAAGTACAGAAGTATGAGGGGAGATAGGGAACAAATTCCTGTGGGGAAAAAAAATTTGCACTTGACTTTTAGGAGTTGCATGGGGGATGCAACTCTGTGGTGGTTTAGCAGTTACCTGCCCCCCCCCTCCCCCAACTTTGATATAACCCAGGCTAGGACTCAGTCAGCTGGAAGTTAAGGAATGAAGCTTTATATTTACAGTAATGCACAATATAGAAGCAGGTATTTACAGTGTATAACAGATATTTACAGATATATACAGTGAAAAAGACAGAAACATCACACCCCTCCCAGAGATCAAAATCCCTAAGAGGGGTTTCTAACCACCCCTACCACCTTCCCCCCTTCCTCAATCTTATCTCACCATCTGTTAATGCAGCAGAGAGGTGAAGGTAGATCTGCCAGGGAGGTTAGCATCAAGAAAGAAGTTAGTGAAATTATTAAGATCCACCTAGGAATAGCAGGGGAGAAAAGAGCCACGCAAGGAGCCAGCCACAGCCCAGAGAGGTCTGAAGCAGTCTGACTTATCTATATTTGGGTTACAACTCTTAAAACAATTTTTTTTTTCTTTCTCAGTAAAGCTGTGAGTGAAGTGACATCAAGTATTTTCCTCTCTCATCCTATAGCCTAATTTTTCATTCAAATCTTCCAATTAGTTGAAACCAGCACAAACTCCTAAAAGAATAGACCCAGACTGAATTTCCAACATACACCAGTCATCTAACTAGAGAAGAAAATTCCTTGAAAATATTATGGTAAAGCAATAGTTGTGTTCAAGTACAGATGTAGACGTAGGAGAACCAAGACAGAAGCAAATATTTTGTGACAAACACATTTTGATTGCTGTTTTATACTTCTCTTTAAACTTTTCTGAATGCAAGGAATGACCACCAAAACTCCTTTTAACCAAAAATGTAATAATAGAACTAACACCATGCAGCAGGAAGTAACTCCGTCCCCAAAAAGGGTTGATAAGCTTTTATTATGTTCATTTTTCTCTTCTTTCACTTGGTTCCAAATTCTCTTGCAATGGCAGGTGTCACAAGAGGAAATAGGAACTTTTCTTTTCCTAATTGGTCTTTTCATCCTAGAAGCTATTTTCAAAGTGTGGAGAGTTTCGTCAGACAGCATTTTTATGTATTATACTTTCATCATTTAAGAAGGTCTTGAACGTTGTGAGGATCATTATTACACAACGAAGAGTGTTAGGCAAAGCTTTTTATCTTTGTTGCTATTAAATGTCCTTTTATTGCTATATCAATCAACTAAATGATTTCAAAAGTCAGGTGTAAAATTAGCATGTTGGTAGAGTGGAGAAAGCTGACAGTGGGTAAAACTGTAATCTGTTTACATCTTTGGACTCAATGACTTATCTTGCTGGTGAGGCATTTTCTAAGACTTTCATTACTGTGGTGACTGGAAGACAAAATGAAAATGAGTTGAGATTGTCTGGTGTGCATATGACTCCTGGAATATACTGAAAATCAAACTGCTACAGCGCAGAAAGAGGGCCCATAAAACCAGCCTTAAGGAACTTTTAGACATTTTAACTGTAGGTAGGGAGAAGAGGGATAATCCAGAATAATTTGGGAACTAAGCAGAGCAGAACTGTGATGATGCTGATGGAAGGGAACCAAAAAGAAGATGGAAGGAGGACAGAAGAGTAAGATTCTGCATATGGTTTCAGCAAATTAGGGGAGAAAACCTGGATTTGAGTTAAAGACTTTAGACTTCAAACCTGACAAATGTAATTATGGCTTTTTCATGACAATACCGTAGCCCAGCATTGCTTCCCCTTAAGCAGTTTGGCACTTGTCACTGACTTCAAGCTGAAGCACAATCAGTTTCTTTTATTAGACACAGCTTCCTTCTTTCCCCGAACCTGAACAGTCAGCCAAAAGTAATCAAACACCACTTATTAATACACTGCAGTGCAGAGAAAAAAAAAAAAAAAAAAAAAAAAAGGAAAGTCAGGCACCCTTTCTTACCAAAATGCATTATGAAAAACACTGAATTTATACAGGCATGAGGAAAGCAGCAGTTTGAAACAGATGGGTCACTGTTTACACAAATTTGCTACAGACGGAAAATAAGCACAAATACTTTGCCACATCACACTTTGATCTAAACATTCCACAAAGCACAAATAATTTTCTGTTATTTTATTGCTCCCATCTTAAGAGAAGTTATTTTTTGCAATTATCTTACAGCACCAGAAATTCTGTAAAGAAATGCCCTGCCTATACTAAGAGTACACACCTCTGTTCCAAGCTTCCCCTACCAGGAAGGGAAGAACCTCCAGGATTGTTCATACTCTGTGAAGTGTGCACCAACAGCCCCATGGTTAGAACAAGGTCCTTGTTGTGGGATAAGTGTATCTCATAATGGGGGTCTGGCCTTAGAACATCTACATTGTGGAACTTTCCAAAAACTGTTCCCTTGATCTAAAGCACTGGATAAGGTGATTAGGTGCCCTGAAGCATGCACAGGCCAGCTGCTCCTCACAATGCAGAAAAAGCCCTCTTTAGTCTATTTTTTCACCTCTCTCTCTTATATATATATATCACAGACTCCATGTTCTTCATCAATTGTTTTTTTTAATTAAGCCTACCACTTTTACCCATAAATTTTGCTGTACATAAAACTTTCCCATACTTCCCTGCATAGTTATTTTGTATTTGATTTGATTTTACCTTTGACTAGATAGGTTGTCAGGAAAATTTCAGATCGAGCATCTGCTTTATAAATGAATTATCAAATAGCAATAGCTTTGAAAGATCACAGATAAAAACAGCAAAATAGGAGACTCAGAGTTTACCATTCTTTTACTCTTCCTAAAGGCAACTCATGCTCTTTATGCAGTGGTTCAACAGACTGTTCACACATCTCTGAGGTAAGAAGGACTAAATGTCTGCCTTTATTACCTGGGTTTTAATGTCATGGAAACAGAAAAAGAAATGATAGCATGTGCTTTCATTACAAAATTCCTGCAAAACTGCTGAACTTCAGGCTGTATCAAAAGAAAACGAACTCCAGCAGGCAGCATCCTGCTGTAGTCATTTGCAGCATTTTATCACGCTCCTGATAAAACAATTTTACAAGAGTTTGTAACACAATAACATTTGTATTAAAACACCTCACCACTACACAGCAGCACACATTACTCTCTTGAAAGTTCAAAACTGAAGGCCAAATGTTACTACCCATTAACTCCAAATTGTTCTGCCAGCTGAAAGAGCGAAGTATGAGTAGCTTCAGACTTACTTAGAGATTCGATAGAAGTGTTAAAGATGCGAAAAAAGTGAGCAATATTTCCACATCACTCTCACTTGGGAGGTATCAGTCAAGTTTCACAGACTGCTTTGAGGGGCAAGTATGACAAAGCAGTGAAATAGGGTGATTTTACTGAGTTCCTTCAGGGACAGAGGCTTCTCTCCCACAGCATATGCAAAGGCATGTGAGAGATGGACGTCTCCATCCAACAGCCCATCACAGGCCTTGGAGAACAGAGAGATCCACTAGTATCAACTCTGAGAGAAACACAGAGAGGTCATTCCTTCCAACTATAAAAAGAAAAAGAGCTCCCAGGGGCTGAAAACAACACTAGCCTCTTGAAGCACATGGCACAGCAGTGGAAGCTTTGAGTACAAGGCTGCTAACAGGTGGCGATGCTTTACTTTACAAGGCTGATTCCAATAATAAAGAAGGTAGCTTTTGCCTCTTCATTTCTGCTGATGCAAATCCATCAGAAACCCTGATATCAAAGAAAAGCCCACTTCTTGTAACAATTTAAGTGCGCCTGCTCAAAACTGGACACAGAGATAACAAGAACTATCAGGGCTTCATCTGACTTTAATCAGATTTGCTCAAAGAATTGGCAATACTTCAACTCACATGGCTAATGTCCTTTAAATAAGGATGGTTACATGTCCTGGAAGATTCAGGAAAAGAGAAAGTTTCTATTCCTTCTTGGTGTATTATTTTCAGTTAAGAATATAAGCTCTAAGTGTATACAACATAAAGATAACTGGCACACACATGCATGAGCAGAGTATCATATTGGGGTCTTAAATATAGGTGCTTTAAATGCTAGCTTTGCATTTATGCGTGCATTCTATGGTATACAATACACAGAAGAGAGATTTTCTTGATTATAATAGTGTCACACATCAGTCAAAATTTGTTAACTAGTATTCTTTGACAATTCAGCCAGCCAGTTTCAATTATTTATTATTCAGTGTAAAACAGGTGCTTTTTGCTTTTTTTTCTGAGATGGTATTTTTCCTGTCTCGTCAATAGGAAGTTGTATTTGCCATTCAATTTACATAATGTGTAGGCTCTCCTGAATCATCAAAATAGGCTGAAGTAGTAGGGAAGTGCTTTACATGATGAATATCAACAACTTCTATTTTTCACTCTAGGTGACATCCTTACAGAAGTTAAAGTATGCCCAGGGAGTTGAAAAATAATACCAAAAAGGACAGAGAAAGAAAAGAAAGAGGGCAGGCAGTGTGATAGGAGAAACCTCTGGCAGTCAGCAAAACAGGGCAAGAAAAAGATAATGGATACAAGAGGGAATTTTGCTTGGACCACACACAGGTACTGTGTCACAGAATTAACCAAGTTGGAAAAGACCTTCGAGATCATGAAGTCCAACCTATCACCTTCTAATTAACTAAAATACAGCACTAAGTGCCTCATCCAGTCCCCTTTTAAACAGCTCCAGGGACGGTGACTCCACCACCTCCCGGGGCAGCCCATTCCAATGCCAATCACTCTTGCTGTGAAGAACTTCTTCCTAACATCCAGCCTAAACCTGTCCTGGCACAGTTTCAGACTATGTCCTCTTGTTCTGTCACTGGGTGCCTAGGAGAAGAGACCAACTCCCCATCCAGTCAAAGGGTTTAGAACAAGAATAGAATAGAATAGAATAGAATAGAATAGAATAGAATAGAATAGAATAGAATAGAATAGAATAGAAATCCAGTCCAACCTATCACCCAGCCCTAGCCAATCAAATAGACCACGGCACTAAGTTTTTCGTCCAGTCCTTTCCTGAACACCTCCAGGGATGGTGACTCCACCATGTCCCTGGGCAGCCCATTCCAATGCCAAATACTCTCTCTGAAGAACTTATTCCTAATATCCAGCCTATACCTCCCCTGGCACAACTTGAGACTTGTGTCCCCTTGTTCTGTTGGTAGTTGCCTGGGAGAAGAGACCAGCCCCAACCTGGCTACAATTTAATTTGGCCCACAGTGCACCTCTGCTCATCAGCAGAAAATCCCACGACATTCCAGATCTACACAGTTGGAAAGGAAAAAGCAACGGCTGCAGCAACAGTGCCAGAAAAAAATAGCTAAATAGTTTAAAAAACAGCTTGCCAAAGCATTGGCTATGCAACAGCTGAAACGGATGACTCAGCCCAAAGAGGTATCCCTTCAGTCATCACTAACACCTTGCTAAAATGATGGCAGTGATCAACATAGTAAAAGCCAAGAAGTAAAAATTACTGTTTTGACCGCTTCTCTGACTGCTGTGCTGCTGCTCCTCATTCCTGCCCAAAATTTTTGTTATAAGAAATATACCTTGGTGCAAGAAGTGGAAGTTAAATCTTTCTGGAAGAAAGAAAAAAAAAAATATATATATATATACATACATACATATATATACACACACACGCATATATTTATGGGTTTAAGCTGGCAGAGGGAAGATTTAAATTAAATGGGATGTTAGGAGGAAGTCCTTTACAGTGAGGGTGGTGAGACACTTGCACAGGTTGCCCTGGGAGGTTGTGGCTGCACCCTCCCTGGAGGTGTTCAAGGCCAGGTTAGATTAGGTCTTGAGCAAACTGTTCTAGTAGGAGGTGTCCCTGCCTATGACAAGGTGGGGTTCCAACTGGATGAACTTTGAGGTTCCTTCCAACCTAAACCATTCTATGGTTCTATATACACACATACACATATAGATAGATCTTTTGACATTTATCATTAAATTATTCTTTTAGTAATTATGAAAAAAAAAAAAAGCCCAACCAAACAAAACACAAAGAAACAAACAAAAAACCAAACCAACCAACCAAACAAGAAACCCCAAAAAACAAACCCCCACACCACCAAAAACCCACATTTACCTGTGCTTTAGTGTCAGACAATACCAGACACAACCATAACTTCACTGGCAAGAAGATGATGTTCCACTTTTCTGCACAACTCATTACTGACAATTCCCAGAGAAAATATTTATAATGTTCTGTTTCTCATTTCATGAAGCTTTACAGGTAACGTGTCCTCAGTCAGGAATAATGTAGTGATTAGAAGAGGGCCTGGTAAGAATATCTGGCCATGTAATACCTACAAAATTTAATAAATTTCTCTCAAACTAGAAGAAAATTATTGATTGCCAATTTTTTTTCCCAAGCTTTAGATCAATTTTTACATCATTTAGCATAAAGTTTCTAGAATTAATTCATGAGAAGGTACAGATAACAAGCTTTGAAGGTAACAAGATATTGATTTGTGCAGCTTTCTATGCTAATTTTAAGATTTGATCACAACTAATTTAATTTGACTACTGCTTTTTTTTACTTCTAAATATCTATAAAACTTTGAGGTTGAAGAACCCCTTTGACAATAACTTGAAAAGCCTTCATCAGAAAATAAAACTGGGAAAACTCATGGATCTTTGTGCTTCTTTTTGTAGATACACCTATGCAGGAAGACAACAGAGCAGCTTGTGTAGTGAGAAAAATATTACCCGGGATAATCTGACAAGAAAGGAAACAAGAAAGTTCTCAGTTTGTAGCTACCTTTTGATTAAGAACCTCCACTGAAAGTGTAATTTGAAAAGGCTCAACAGTAAAAGCTGCATTTTTACTTGGGCATCATTCAGCATGCTCTTCTGTTGAATCCTTAAGTATTTTACACCAGATTAGTGAAATCTCCACACTGAAATAGGCTGAGCCACAATTCGAGGTATCACAAGCCTCAGTACTACCCTTCTGTTTCTTGGGACACTGCAGCACTGGACAATACTCGGAGAAGGATTTGTTAAAAGCACAGTTCCTGATCTAGGGTAGTATGTGTTTGACAGCCAAATTAAATAAAATCTAGAAACCATCTGTTTTAGGAACTTTAATGATTAATTTCAGGAAGATGTTCTAAAAATGAGGTTAGTTTTGGCACAGTGTTTATTTATAAGACGTATCACCAGCAATCCAGCATTTTTCATACCAGGCTTATAACTACATTTTCCAGTTATCCATCTGGGCCCTTTTCAATTCAGTGGTTTAATTAAAACTCAATGGTATTATCAATCTGTTGCATTTTTCATTTTGATGGTTATTACATTTACAGTACAGCAGGAGTACAAATTAGAGTAAGAAGATAAATCTCATCTTGGAATTTCATTTCTCTATCTTTGGTAACTTTCGCTGTCATAATATTTTCTAGCTCATTCATGTTTATAAAACAGTTTTAATGATCTATTTTTTATGACTACAATAAAGGAAAACAGGGGAAAAAATTATTTTTCAATAGCTTTACGCATCTCACAGGGTCTCCCCTCATCATTCATTCCATCAGTCTGGTTAACAGATGGGCAGTACACAGCAAGGCTGGGAAAAGCTCCATGACGGAGTTCACGTTAGGAGTTTTCTTTTCACCCCTTTTAAGGTGTGATTTGGCAGTAAGCAGCCAACAGACAGAACCAGAGAGAGAGAGATGAAGGAAAACAAGAGCAGATTCCCCAAAGAGGAGAACGGTGAAATTAAAATGTTGCAATGTTGCAAGTTTCAAGTAGTTTCAATTAATATTAATGAAGAGCATAGCTGTGCCTTCAAATTACCTACACAGTCCAGCATTAGGCTGCAGTGTCCAAACGAGTCTTAAATTTCAGGTCACTGTTTTGTCTTAGGTCTTTACTAGTCAAGATTATTTCAGAGATTTCTTTATTATGCTCTTTTAAGTGGCACATAATGAAATCGGTAGTTACTCTGTTTGCTTACAATTGCAAAGTTAATTAGAGCAAGCTTTATATGGTCAAAGGAAGAGGGGATTTAGAAGTAAAAAAAGCCTCATTGCTCTCAAGTAATCTTCCTAGAAAAGTGAAAACAACAGCCTCAGCTGCTCTTTCAGCTCACCTTATCACTCCTGCAGCAACAGAGACAGGTACAACTGACCCAGACTGCACAGTTGGCCACGTAGACTACTATCAAGGTCTTCAAACTTTGCACATCTTACAGCACTTCAAGAAGCACAAAAGCCAGTTTGACATCAGTGTTGTCTGCTTTTCTAGCAGTTTCTCCTCTTGTCTTTTTATAGCTGTAAATTCCCTAAAATTGCAATTATAACCAAGAGACATCCCTGTAGATGTCAGAAATTACAGAGACACATTGAGTCCCCTGGCCTCTGACTAAAACATTAAGGTGTCTATTTATCACCACCTCATGCTGGGCTATAGGGAGCATTCCCAGTATGCTCACATTTTCCCAGGGGAGACAATTCCCCTTCTCATTTCCCAGCTTCAAGCCTTGTAGCAGAGCTTCTGACATGTCAGCACTCCGTCCTGCCTCTGAATATGGCAGAGCATTTGGAGCAACATTGTTAAAGACTTTTGAAACCACCTTTTAGAGATGGTTTGGCTGCTTTTGATCACAGCCTCAACTAAATAAAAGGGAAGAAAAGATTGTGTCTGGGTCACACATTCAGTGGCACTGAATGCTTCTGGTTTGCAGGAAGAAACCATTCAAATACTCCCTACAGAAACAACAAAACAAGGTTAACTCCAGCAGACATTAACAAAAGTATGGGGGGTGGGGGGGGAACTAAGTTATTTTTGTTATATAGTAAGCAGAACTCTTTGCAAGCAATGCAATTTTCTTGGAAAATCAGGAAGAAAAAGACACTTAGTAGCAGTGGACATAGCAGAAGAGAAGGAACATGCAGTGCCAGATCTGTGTAGGAGATCTGTTAGAAATAAAGAGTGTTACAGCCTTGTGCTGTCCCAAAACAGACAGACAAACTCTCATCAACTCTCCTTTTCGCTCTTCTCTCCCTGTGTTTTGATTTGTGAAAACAAGGTTTGAGGAAGTCCATCAGCTACATATAAAACCTTCCATTTTCATCTTTGGTTCAACGCAAAGCCAGGAGAACCGTAGTTTTTAAACTGGTAGAAGCTACAAAATCCATGGAATAAATAAATACACATAACTATATGGAATAAATAGTTACACATAACTAAAATGGAGGAAAGTCAACACAGGTTTTATTAGGGAAGAAGAAAAAAAGGGGGAAAAAAAAAAAGGGGGTCACAGGGTCACACTTCAAAAACAGGTTCTGGAGGAACCAGAAAGCCCACAGACAAGAAATATTAACAAATTCCCAGTTTTGGTTTACATAGAATCATCATGGCTGGAAAAGACCTCTAAGATCATCAAGTTCAACCATCAACTCAACACCACCATGTCCTGAAGTGCCATGTTGTATTTGGTTTAGGCTAGGCCCCCTTGAGCTCAGAAGCCCAAGAAATACTCAATACGATTTGGAAGTAAAAAGATATAAAACTTTAACAATAAATAGGAGGTAAGGGGATTTTTACAGAAGGTGGGGAAAAAAGGGGGAACAGAATACCAGGTATGGAGAATGAGCGGAATTACAGATGAGCAACAGAAAAGGGATCAAAATACACTAAATAGAAATACAACCCATGGAAATGCAAGTTGAGTCCAAATGCTGGGATGGATGATTTGATGTTGGATGAAGCAGGATGCAGGCTTTTTGTGAAGAAAAGCAGGTAGCTAGAGTTTCAAAGAAAATGGTGGTATCCCTCCACGTGTTGGCTGGAGAGCATGTGGTGGTCTGGCAGAACAGCAAGGAGCTGGCCAGGCAGGCAGGATGAGAGAGAGAGGACAAGATGTCCACCTCTTTTTATATATCAGTTCTCTGCAGGAAGTGGGAGGGGATAAACATGACACCTGGGGAAAGGTCAGACCACCCCTAGGGAGGAGTCAGAAGGCTCCAGGTGGGTTTAACCCCTGACACGTGTATATGGGTTTTTTAAAACACCTCCAGGGATGGTGACTCCACCAGCTCCCTGGGCAGCCTGTTCCAGTGCCTGACCACTCTTTCAGTAAAGGAATTTTTTTGTAATACCAAATCTAAACCACCCCTGATGCAACCTGAGGCTGTTTCCTCCAGTTGTATTACTTCATACCTGGGAGAAGAGACTGATCCCTGTCTCGCTTCAAACTATTTTCAGGGAGTGGTAGTGGCTGAGGTCTCTCCTCAGCCTCCGTTCCTCCAGACTAAACAATGCCAGTTCTCTCAGCTGCTCCTCAGACTTATGCTCTATACCCTTGCATCTAGAAGCAGTTTAATTCCTTTAGACAGGGACTATACACAACTATGTGCAACTATACACAACTTGTAATGTGGAACATCTCATAAAGAGCTCTTGGAGTCATTTGAAAAGGTGTATGGAAACAGAGTTCTAATGAGAAAGACACCAGAAAATCATGAACTACTGGAGTCCGGAGCATCCCCAGGTGGGTTTGGAAGACTTCACATGGTCCCAATCAATATTTCAGAAAAGGATAGTAAAATTAGAGATAGTGTAGAGGTTAACAAGAATTATTAAGGCTTTCTTTCAAAAGGGGGATTACATGGACTGACTCATCAAACTGAAAAGTGGGGAGGAGGGGGAAAGACTATTAGTGTGCTCAATGCTAGAAGTACATGGTTTCCAAAAGTAATTTAGACTAATAGTCCAACAGTAATAGTAATAGTCCAACAGGGCTATTAATGTTCTTGTACCTGAAGTGGAAGCACCACCTTGAGCTCAGGTGTTCCTAAAGCTTCAAGCTATAGGAAGAGATGCAAGAAAGTTGTAATTTTCATACACAATCTCCTCAGACAGGACAGCCTCAGTGGGACCGTGGGGCTGCCCACTACTGCTGCTCTCTTGCTCTTACTCAAAGAAAGGGGAAAACAAGGTTTGCCAAAGGTCAGTGAGAGACATGCTAAATTCTTACTCACATCATCATCTGGCCTTTCACCAGAGAAAAAACTACTGAGAAGCATTTATCTGATTAATGTTTTGCAGCAATCAACCTGTCTACTGGGACATGGTTCGTTAGAAGTTGTGTCGGGATTTGCGGTGTTCATCTTTTTTCTTCCACAGACCTCACACAAAGTCAGAGGAAATTCCTGCTGACTCAAACTTTGGTTAAGAGCCAACATTCCCACAAAAGTAAGTGGTTATGCAGCTTAAGAGAGGAAAAATTATTTAACCGCTTGGTCAAAGGAGAGTCCAGCTTGGGTGCTAATCTTGATTACTAAAGCAAAACAAAGGACAACACAGTAAATCCTGACAGGCATCAGGAGGAAAGTCCAAAAAATAGTCTGCATCAGAACAAGTACTGTTACCTGGAACAGCTTGAGGGCTAAGGCTTGACATCTGGCTTTTCGTTTCAGTGTCAGCAGAGGTTTCCTTTGCCTAAATAATTGTAACAATGCTATGTCCTTTTAAAAAGCTTAGATACCATTCTTTGTTTTAAAAAAACCCTGCAAGTAGTAATTGTGCAGCTGATCAGTTTTGACACAGCTGGCTATCAAAATGCAAAGCCTACTATGAAAAGCCTGTAGTCAGCTGAGAGGAGCCTACCAAGAGTATCTGTTCAAGTCGATGCTCCCAATAATGATTTTAGAAGTACCTAGGCAGTACTTACCGTACCCATCACCCCCGCCAACACCCACCACAGACACATCTTACCACACACACACACAGAAGTGTCACTCACCTCAGCCAACTCACACATATTTAACTTCGAAAAAAACACTTAAAAAAAAAAATACCAACCCCAAAAAACAGAGACTAGCATTAAATGTACACATAACTCTTACTGGCTCTTAAAGTGGGAGCACTAACTCGTTATCTTTCTGAAGGAGAGAGGTATCTGGAGGCAGGAGAAGGGCTCGGCACACAACTTGCATTAACTTTTGCTATGAGTCAGACACTCAATTATCCTTTGTGCTGTTAAAAGATCCACCCTCGTCTCTAATTCTTCTATTGCCACAAGAGTTGACATCTATTAAAACACCATCAAGCCTGCAGTCAAAACAACATAACACTTCCAAAAAATTACTGGTAGTCATAGTTAATTGTCTGTAAAATATTTCTTTAAATACTCAATAGTTGGAGTCAATATTTCAGATATCTCTTCCATATATTTTGAGGCTGGATATTTACTGGGAGAGCATCAGCTACTGGTATTTATGGTAGACAGAATAAAGGGAAGCTACAACGCAGTAGTAGCCCCTGATTTAGGAGTAATTCTAGCTTCATTGCAAAAACCATAGTTAAGAGAATTGAATTATCTAACAATTCAAAATACACTCGCTCTGTTCTTTAAAAGGGTGATGAAATAAATGAAATAATGAAATAATTTCGAGCCCAAATCAAACAGAGAAGATATAAATGATCACCACAAAGTACTTAAGGGAAAAGCTAGAGAGAAGCGTAGGCTTGTTAAAAAAAAAAAAAAAAAAAAACAACACCAGATCACAGAAATTAAAAAAAAATTGAGGGTATGAAATGATAAAAATAATAAAAATTAATGCAGATTAGCCCCTAGAATTTATTACAAATGTAAAGAAAAAGATAAGAGAGCTGGTTAGCACGAATACCAAGATTAATATGAGGTTTCAAGAACATTAAGAGCTAAAGGAATCATGCCAACAATACGATTAACTGCCACATGGGTCCTACTGAAGTCTTCATTAGCTAACCTCATCCCATCCCTCTTGGGCATTGAGTGATACATCCCTTGACCTGAACTGAACACTTCGGTTTTACTGGGCAATACCAGCCATGCAGTTACCACATGCACAGAAAAAAGGAATTCTCACAGGTTCCTGGTTTGCTGCCCATGTTCCAGACCAGTCGCACACACACACCCACACACACACACACATTTCTCGCCAGGAAACCCCAGACAACCCTACACTGAATGTTTGGGGTATTTTTCAGTCTGGTTTCTTATTACCCTTATTTCTAATGTGGTCATGTTTCAGCCAGACTTGCCAACACAGAATGTGCAGCAGTGGCAAAATAGATTGAGAATTTAGGTACCAAGCCTCCTTCCCATCAGCGTGCTGCTCTTGAAGACAGGGAATGAAATTAAAAATGAGGTAAATTGGCAACAGGTGCATAACCTGCAAAGAAAAGATCTATTTCTTTAATATGCATGAAATGCAAACTATGGAGAGACAGAGGGCTAGGGTGCAGTCTGGTGAGGAGAAAGCTTCAAGGATATCTTATTGTGGCGTTCCAGCATCTGACGGGTGCCTACAAGAAAGCTGGTGAGAGACTTTTTAGGATGTCAGGTAGTGACAGGACTGGGGGGAACAGAGCAAAACTAGAAGTGGGTAGATTCAGACTGGACATTAGGAAAAAGTTCTTCATCATGAGGGTGGTGAGACACTGGAAGATGTTGCCATGGGAGGTGGTAGAAACCTTGTCCATTTTTAAGGCCAGGCTGGATACAACTCTGAGCAACATGATCTAGTGTGAGGTGTCCCTGCCCATGGCAAAGGGGCTGGAGCTAGATCACCCTTGAGGTCCTGACAATTCTATGATACTTTAAAGAAAAGATCTGTTTCTTTAATATGCATGAAATGGAAGCTGATATGCAGAATCATATTTTGGCTTGAAACTGAACGAGAAATTGGAGATGTGGCCTGTCAGATTATGCCAACTGAACAAAATACCAAAAATTTATCTGTGTGATCTATCACTCTGAAATTACTGCAGACAAACTCCCTATGTGCCCAGGGGGAAGCAGCTACGGTTTGAATTAATTTTTTCTCTTTTTTATTAATATAAAAATAGTATTCCATCTTAAAGTGAGGTAAAATAAAGGAAGAGCTGCAAGTGTTTTCTCACCTGTTCCCTTTTCAAATGGAAAGGCCACTCAGCAAATAACAGAGATGGATGCAGCTGTAAAGTGAGCAGAGCTAAGTGGGGAAATGCACAGCCACAGCTGTATCATGCTGCTTAGTACATTAAGCTATGAGCACGACTAAATCTATTACCCTAAGGTAATCCCATGTCTGGGATTTAACTACCATCTCCAGAAAAAGCAGTTCCAGGAACTACTCCTAGACGTAATTTATCAGGGTTTTACATGGTAGTGGAGGCATGAAAACTGCCCCTTATGGCACCTGCCCAAAGTGGCCCATGCTAAAGAGGATGGTCATGAGCAACCAGAGAACTACACAGAGCCTTTTGAAACAAAGGAAGAAATCAGCCAGGAAAGTATAAAAGGCAGGATTTTTTCCCTTGTGTCAGAAGGGAAAGAGCAATGGAAAGAAAGCAGTCATGCAGATCTCACCCAGCAGACAGGTACACACAAGCACAGCAATCACATCTCCTCTGAGAGAGGACCACAACTGATTAGGAATAGGGGGGTACAACTTCATATAATCATAGCTTTGTTTCCAGTGGAAAATACTTCTAAGATCTTCAAGCCCAACTGTCAGTTTAAGATCACTGTGGCCATTAAACTGCGTCTCAAAGTGCCACATCCATACATTTCTTGAATACTTACCATGTCCCTGAGCAACCTGTTCCAATGCCTGACCACTCTTACCATAAAGTCATCTTTCCCAATATCCAGTCTAAACCTCCCCTGGCACGTTTAATTCATGTGCAAGAGGCAGGGGAATGATGATTGGAAATTTAAGGGGATTGGATGTAGAATGGTATTTATAAATTTATATCAAGCACCATTGTACCATAGCTTATCTGGTGCACTGCTGATAATCAGTCTGGAACGCACAGTTCACTGATTGCTGGTTAATTATGTCCCATTAATAAATCAATGAAGTGCTTTGATCTTGATTTCATTTCTATTAGATTATTTGAGCAGCTTCTCGCTGCGGCAAGCAGGTATCATTGCTTTCCCCGCTTGTCTGTCTGAAAAATTGAGAAACTTAACTATGGTCCACAAAATTTTACTCTCAAACGTTTTAAAACTAATTCAGACACTTGGAGGAAATTACTGATGGGCTCAAGAACAGGACAGGGAGAAAAGGATCTCCCATGATCTTTGCTTGAGAAAAATAATTCCATATTGATGTTGAGCAAGCCTGATACAATACATAAAAGGTGGCCACTGTGGTTTTGGGTAGCTAATGAATCACAAAATTAACCTGGTTGGAAGAGACCTCTAGGATTATCAAGTCCAACCTATTACCTAACCCTTCAAATTAACTAAATCATGGCACTAAGAGTTTCATCCAGTCTCCTTTTAGACACCTCCAGGGATGGTGACTCCACCACCTGCTTGAGCAGTCCATTCCAATGCCAATTACTTTCTGTGAAGAACTTCTTCCTAAGTATGAGTATGTGAGCTGGTTAACTATAGGGGATTTTGTAAAAAAAAATATAGATAGATACAGATATATGTATCATCTGGGATGGGTTCTGGATGTACAGTGACCTGTCTGATTTCCTTTTGGAGAAAAGGAGCCTGAGAGGAGATCTGATCAATGTCTGAGGGGTGGACATCAAGTGGATGGGGCCAGTCTCTTTTTTTGCTGGTTGGCAGCAATAAGACAAGGAGCAAGGCCAGGCTGGATGAGACTCTAGACAGCCTGATCTAGAGTGAGGTGTCCCTGCCCATGACAAGTGGATTGGAAATACATGATCCTTGTGGTCCCTTCTAACCCTGACTGATTCTATGATTCTAATGTCCAGCCTAAACCTGCCCTGACACAATTTGAGACTGTGTCCTCATGTTCTATCACTGAGTGCCTGGAAGAAGAGACCAACCCCACCTGGATACAACCTCCTTTCAGGTAGTTGTAGAGAGCAATGAGGTCTCCCCTGAGCCTCCTCTTCTCTAGGCTGAACACCCCCAGCTCCCTCAGCCTCTCCTCACAGGGCTGTGCTCCAGGCCCCTCCCCAGCCTTGTTGCCCTTCTCTGGGCATGTTCAAGTACCTCAATATCTTTCTTAAATTGAGAGGCCCAATGAGTTAATAACAAGTTTATTACTTCTTCAGCTTAAAAAATTGTTGTTAAAATAAACAGAGGTCTGACAAAACTATTACAGTACAGATATTCTCCACTCTGCTCACTCAACTGGTTTCCCCCCCAAGGTAGAGAGGTGCTCACAACAGCACAGAAAACAACCAGCAGGCCACAGAGCAGGAGGATGCTTGCTGCAACAGCAGCAGTTAGAATCTCACAGTTACTTATATTGGATTTTTATTGCTGTTTTTTGTGCTGAAAATTCTGGTTTTCTGCAATTCTACTATGCTTCAGTAAACTATATACCACGCACCAGAGTTTAACTCTCTGCTGACTGCTCCCCACAAACAGCATTTGTTGCCAAAACTATGAATTTAGAGAAACGGGGAAAATACAGTCTAAGGCAAGTATTGGTAAGAGTGACTGTGCTGGTTTGAGGCTAATTGGAATATTTTAATAAGAGAAATTAGGTTATAGGCTGAGAAAGGAGAACATTGGTGATGCCTCCTTCACTCATAGGTTTGCTGACAGATACAAAAATAAGAACCCAAACACAGATATGGCAGAGCTGCTCAGGTCCCTCTGGATGCTGTTCTCTCTCTCCTTGGCTTCTAGCTGGATCTGTGTAACCCAACTAACCAATTCCTTCTTCTAACCCCCCTGGCTGATCTTCCCTGTTTACCTGGCATGTAAGACAGATACTGTGAGAAGACCAGGGGGTGGGGGGGGAAGGGGGGAAGGTGGAAGGGTGGTTGGGAACCCCTCTTGGGGACTGATCTCTGGGAGGGGTGTGGTGTTTCTGTATTACCTTTTTATTGTGTATAACTGTAAATAGTTGTAATATATTGTAAATGTCTGCTTGCATATTGTGCAAAGCTGTAAATATAAAGCTTCATTCATTAAGTTCCAGCCAGCTGAGTCTCATCTGGGTGATTTCAAAAGTGTGTGGGGGCAGATAATTCCCAAACTACCACACTGACACATGTTCCTTTTTCTTGATGAATCACCCTGGGCATGGCAACATGCTGACCAATATCCTTCTTCCCACACTATCACAGCTCTTGGTGCAGTATGTCCTACACAAACACCAGCCCTTATTATGCCATTTTCCCCTGTTTTCCCAGTTGATGCAAAGCTGCACAGGGACAGGGGGAAAATCAAGCAAGAACCCTTTCAGGCTTGAATCAGCAGTGCAGGGGCAAAAGAGACAAAAACAAGACTGCAGTTCTTACAAGGTCTCTTACACTGTTTTAAAGTACCAAAAAACTAGGTGGCTTCATTAAAATCAGGAAAAATTAGGATGATCACTAGTTAGCAGCACCCTTCGAAGGAGACACTAAAGTCATTTGGGAGCAATTTCCTTCCAGAAGCAAGACTTTGAGAGGAGCCTGCATTGAGGCTGTGGGGCCTGATCTGAACAGAAAGAAGTTGACTGGCAAAAGCTACTCCCTGGAAGGTAAACGTATTTATTCATTCTATGGCCTTTCTGCCTTATGGTAAATTTAAGAGCTTTTATGTTCTGTTATATTTTCAGTGTTCAGCTCAGAAAACCACAGTTGTGACACAG
Source organism: Psilopogon haemacephalus (assembly GCA_013396835.1). Lineage (NCBI taxonomy): Eukaryota > Metazoa > Chordata > Aves > Piciformes > Megalaimidae > Psilopogon > Psilopogon haemacephalus. The sequence continues at coordinate 270,809 of VWZI01003781.1, read as the reverse complement.
AATGAAAAAAATCCCATAAAGTCAAAAAGCATAAAAAGAGATTTAACTGTCTCCTCTTAATTTCTTTCTTCTCTGGGATAAATCTTTGATTCAGGCTGAACAGCTGAGCTGCTCTTCAGTGCTGGCAGGGGAAATGCACACCTCCTAAAACTGCTGCACAGATCCTGGGCTGTCACCAGAGCCCAAACCAAGCACTTCTCAGGCCCAGGGCTCAAAGACAAGCATGGAATCTACTCTCTGCCCACTCCACGAGTGGCTTGGCAGGCAACAATGAAACAGAGTTTCTCCAGAGCCTCTACGCTGCCTGTACTGCTGCCATCCACAAATGCCCATGCAAGTTCAGTAGCAAACCACATCAGCTCCTTCCAAGCCATCTTCAATAGCTGCAAATGCTGATCCCTAATATACAGCACTACAGTGGCCAAAACCATTCAGTCCACTTTCAAGATGCCTCACACACACAAAGAATGTTTTTGATGAGGCCAGGCAGGTCTGCCAAACCAAATCTCCATCTGAAAATCTTCTCAAATTGGAAAAAAAAAAAAAATTAGCTTCATTTGCTCTCCTTCTCTCCAAAAGCTCTGAGCTACAAATATCTCCAGAACAAAGCCTACTAACACAATGTCTAACAACCTGTAACCTTGGCAGTACCACCCAGCTGTTCCCACCACACTTACTCAGGCTTTATGTATTGTTCTTGGAAAAAAGCAGGAATGCAGTCTCCGGGTTTGGGGTTTGTGTCAGAAGAATGCAAATGCTAGAAAATAATTATTACATTTAGAAAAGTGACACAAGAGCTACACAGTAGGCATTTTATCTATCATCCCACTGAAGGGAAATCAGCCAGCCTTAAGAAAAAGTCCTCAGAATGGGAGTTACCATAACCTGAACAAGGGAAAATGATGCTCTGAAAATTAGGCTTTAGAAATTTGAAGTCTTCATCCACAAGACTAAACTTTATCTGTCCTTACTCTTGCAACTTTATTGTAAGCAGCTGGGATATTTGGNTCAGAAAGCTTTTCAGAAACTCAGCTCGCACTCTTCAAGAGGAGAGGCTGGCAGGACTGAAACTTGGAAAAGGAGTTTCAGCTTCCCAAATTCCATTCTTATTCTCCTCATCACCTGCACATGGAATAATTTCATTTAGTTTTGCTATGCCAAAAAAAAAAAAAAGGCCCTCATTTCTGAGCAGCATTATTAAAATATTATTGTCC
>VWZI01003781.1:236528-269579 GCA_013396835.1 Psilopogon haemacephalus | reverse complement strand
ATAATATTAGCCATAAGATTTTTAATTGAAAACATGACTTAAACAAAACCGACTATGTACAATAGAAACCCAGAAGACTGGACTTCTATTTTTGCCTACTTTTTTTTTTTTTTTGTCTTATCCTGCTATATTGCACAAGAATCACTCAGATCTTCTTTTCTCTGTGTTGCATGTAGCCCAATCCAGCTTTTGATGGAGGGTGCTAAACCTGGTGCCAAAGGTGCACTTGGCAACACAGCCTGAGCGGGCATGAAGCTGGCCCAAGAGCATCGCAGGTGTATGTTGCTATTGCTGTGAGGTCTTTACTACTTCGTGAAGCAAATACGAAGCAACAGTTTGGGGCACATTTGAATGTTCCTGACTCTTTATGATGTCACCTAGGAATGCAGACGATGCCGTGAAATGCGCAGTCCTCAGGGTGGGCAGAACAGATGGAGCCTTAACATTTACTGGAGACTCCAGTTACACAGCTTCTGCATCTTAAATATTTTATACGATCTGATCATATGGGAGCTTCAGCTGTGGAAACAGATGATGCTGAAACAAGATCTGATCCAATCTGTTCACTTGCCACTGTTCAAAACCTGGGAAAGGTGAGCAGGTCACCCAGCAGCCCACAGTGCTTGGAGGCATGGGAGTCTCAAGCCCACACAACTTGCTTATTACTGTTTATTGCATTTAACACCACTCAGCATGGGTTTGTGCTGCACCACATTTACTCCAGCTAATCAACTTTAACTCAATTTTGTTCCAAAACCAAGCAAAAGATTTCCCCAAATTACAGTTCTGATGCTCTGCAGATGAAGGTATACGTTAGAAATCAGGGTAGATGTTACCATTACAGACATTTAAGTAAGCTCTTAACATAAAATATTTACAAATGGGAGGATTTGCAAGACTGTGGTGGTAAACAGCACCCCAAGTTTAAATACACTGAAAAGAAACTTCAGGCTGGCTCTGAGGACGGGCAATGCTCTGCAGGGAACATGTGCAGGATCACTCCAGGCTGTGGACATTGTTAACCCAAATGCCAGAGCAGGACAACCATGGAATGGTGCACATTTGCATTTACACAGAGCACAGAAGGAAGATGATGTGAGGAAGCAGCATGAGAACATTACCTAAGCCAGACTCAGAAATACAAAAATACATTTCTAGGATGTCAGCTGGGACAGTCTGAAAGCTTCCCCCAACACCACCTAGGAGAAGCATATTAAAGTAAACCAGCCCTGGCTCAGCTTACTTTAACATTCCAGACTGAAAACTGTTTTATAAAAGTTGATTCATGAACAGACTAAATATTGCTGTTCTGGGATGCACAACAAAGAGCAGGGCAGATGGTCAGGGGTGGCAGCAGCTTCACTCATCTGATTTTAATCCATCACCACGACTCTGTCGGAACCCTCAGTCACGTACATTTCACTTACTCACTGGTTCAGTTCATGCAAGGCATCCCAAAGAAAAAAAAAAAGCCTGCTGAACAAGATGTACAGCTCATCTTTACTATTCAACCCTGCCAGCATTCCTGGTTTTTCAAACAAGCTTGGAGGAATAAATTTGCTCTTGGCTAAGAGAATCTCTGCCAGGTTTTTCCATCTTAAGTACATTTTAATCAGCTCACCACTACGACTCTTCAAAAAGCAGTGCTTAATGAAAACAAACAGATGCATAACTGTCAGATGTCACTGTAAGACTGTTAACATGTGTCATCAGCGAGTTTTAATAGGAAAACTTAACAAAAAATAGTTATGACAGGGGAAGCTGGTTGCTATAGAAGTCCAGCTTCTACAAACAATCTTCCCAGCAGAGAGGAGCTCCTACGCACAGACCAAGCAGGTGCCTGTGTTAGTGCCCATGAGCATGCTCACACACGCAGCTCCCACATGTGGGATGCTCTCATTCCCCTGGCCCTTCCCACCACACAGCATCCTCTTGCCCTCTCATTGCTCATCCTCACCACCTCTTCTGCAGGGCCAGTCACTTCTCAGGCAGCTGATTCAAAAGAAAACCCATTAAAATAGATAGAAAAAAACCCCAAACAAACAAACAACAACAAAAAACCCCCACAACACTTTCCATCACATCAAGCTATTTGAATCAGTTCACCCAGCGGAGCCACCCAACCTGCTGAGGAGTGAGACTATGTGTGGAAACCTCTACGTCAGGAAGGACAAAGGTCCCTCAGGCAGCACTTCTGCAAGCCTGTGCTGTAACCTTCTCAATGCACCCACTTAAACAAGTTGTGACTAACCAGCTACAGCAGCTTCTCCAGCAGATGATTCCACTTAAAGCAGGTGCTGCTCATCCAAATGAAAAGGAAGGGCTGAAGAAGGGAATTTGGAAAAATAACACTGGGGATACAGCCAAAGACATCACAGACACTAGATCCTTTCACCCAGCAACATTCACGCTTCAAAATGCCTGCATCTAAGACTACTGTTTCTAAGAACAAAGCTGAGTAAAATGATCAATGGTTTCTCCCTTTCTCTACTTTCTGTAGCAAAAGGCAAAGGGCCTGTCTAAACTTTCTTTCCTTCCCTAATGAAACTCTTATTGATTTTTCATTCTTGTGAATCACTGCCTTAGAGCAATTTCTTTCAGCTGCAGGTTCTCACATTTAATTTGTATGTATGCTTAAGGGAAAGTTTATCAATAGAGTCTCCAGAGAGATACTAAAAGGGTTTTATGAGAAAGTTATGAAATTTTACATATGGCATATACCAATTTAGTAAAAAGAAAGAAAGAAAAAAAGGCAGCAAGCCCAGAATAATGAATGACATCAACAATCAGCAGTTTCATGCAACATCCTATGCCACCTCCATGCAGCTGTCAGTGCATAAAGACAACAGAAGTCAGACTGCACAGATTTATGTTGATAAAGCCTGAAAATAAGAAGCCATAACAACAGAAACTCATTCAGATGTAAAGGATTTTCCACATGTTAACAGCTACCTGAAGACAAGCAGACAAGAACACATGTATATGTCCAGAGCATACTAGGAGGTGAGATCCCACCTGGAGTACTGCATCCAGTTCTGGAGCCCCTATTACAAGAGGGATGTGGACATGCTAAAGCGTGCCCAGAGAAGGGCCACGAGGATTCTCAGAGGGCTGCAGCACCTCTCCCATGAGGACAGACTGAAAGAGTTGGGGCTGTTCAGGCTGGAGAAGAGGAGGCTCTCAGGTGACCTTCTTGTGGCCTTCCAGGATCTGAAGGAAGCCTACAGAAAAGCTGGGGAGGGACTTTTTAGGCTATCAGAGAGCGACAGGACTAGGGGGAATGGAGCAAAGCTGGAGGTGGGGAGATTCAGACTGGACATGAGGAGGAAGTTCTTCACCATGAGAGTGGCGAGAGCCTGGAATGAGTTTCCCAGGGAGGTGGTTGAGGCCCCATCCCTGGAGGTCTTTAAGGCAAGGCTGGATGAGGCTGTGTCCAGCCTGATCTAGGGTAGGGTGTCCTTGGGCATGGCAGGGGGGTTGGAACTAGATGATCCTTGTGGTCCCTTCCAACCCTGACTGATTCTTTGACTGTTACTAAAACGTAACAGCTGGTGAGGCAGGAAGGTGGTGTTAGGATTTTTTAAACCTTTATAATAACCCATCAGCAATACATGAAAAGACAACTTTGCCAATACCATCAAAGGCAGAAGAAACATCTCTGATAATTTATTCTAAAACTAACATTTCTTAGCTGCCTCAATCACTGCTTAAATAAGGACGGAAAAACTAAAATGCTACAGACCTTCTAGTTGCCATTCATGTAAAATATGCTAATTTTACTAGTCAATGGATGAAGAAAATTTATGGGCTAAAGGCAATCATCCAGGATACAGTAATTAAACTATTAGCCAGGTGCAGAGCTATGAAACTGAGCTATCCTTTTGTTTAAAAGTCAGGATTATGCATTGTAATTAATATTATCTAAATGGCTCTGTCCACAAGTGAAAAGGATTGGCTACAATTGGTTCCAGAAGACTGTAAACAAAGACCTTTCAGAAATAATCTAGGCTTTGGGATGGAAGCAATAAAAACAAAAAACAAAGCCAAAACATCAGGGCCTTTAAAATTATACTTTAGGGAAAAAAATTAGTCAGGTGTGCTGCTTGAGTCAGCTGCCTAGTGTACTGGTTGGTTATCCTTAAGAGGTGAAGCAGGAAGAAAGCTTGATGGATATCGCCTTTTTCCCATCCTCTCATGTGTCTGTTTTTCTGTTGAAGTGTCAACCTCACCTGCAGTACCGCGCTCAGCTCTGCAGTCCTCAGCACAAGACAGAGACCTGTTGGAGGTCCAGAGGAGGCCACAAAAATGATCAGAAGGCTGGAACCTCTCTCCTGTGAAGAAAGGCTGAAGTGTTGGGGTTATTCAGCCTGGAGAAGGGAAGGTTCCAGGGAGAACTTACTGCAACCAATCAGCACTTAGAGGGGGCCTGTAAGAAAGTTTGGGATAGACTTTTTTTTTAGCAGGGTCTGCTGCAAGAGGACAAAGGTGGCGGTTTTAAACTAAATGAGAGGAGATTTAGACTAGATATAAGGAAGGAAGTTTTTACAATGAGGGTGGTGAAACAGTGGCACAGATGCAGTAGATGTCCCTAGGATTCCAGTTCAGGTTGTCTGGGGCTGCCTTATAGAAGCCTTCCAGCATCTGAAGGAGGCCTACAGGAGGGCTGGGGAGGGACTATTGACAAGATCTTGTAATGACAGGACAAGGAGGAATGGGTTTAAACTGGCAGAGGGGATATTAGGAGGAAATTCTTCACTGTGAGAGTGGCAAGACACTAGAATGGGTTGCCCAGGGAGGTTGTGGCTGCTCCCTTCCTGGAAGTGTTCAAGGCCAGGCTGGATGAGGTCTTGAGCGACCTGATCTAGTGGGAGGTGTCCCTGCCTATGGCACGGGGGCGTTGGAACTGGATGAGCTTTGAGGTCTCTTCCAAACTAAACCATTCTATGATTCTATGATCTAGTCAACGATGTCCCTGCTCACTGCAGGGGGGTTGGACTAGATGACCTTTAAAGGTCCCTTCCAACCCAAAGCATTCTGTGAACTTCCTAGTACTATCCTAATGGTGATAATACAATTGTCCTTAACAATTTCCCAAATTACCTGATTAAGGGAGGAATTCAATAGGATTACCTGTCTGAGATCAATTAATATCCACTAGCAGTGATCTGCGATAGAGCCTGCAGTGCCCTGCCCACGCAGCTGAGAACAGAGAGAAGGAAGAAAGGAGAGAAGCCACTGCTGGTCTCAGGGAAACAGACTGAAGAACAGAGTTGTGAGAAGGTCAGACACAAACCGAAGAGCGCTAAAGGAAGAAAAGCCCTTGAACTGCAGAGAAACAAGCACTAGATGAAATTGAATGTGAGACTGCTTATGCAGGATGCTTATTCCACCACAAAGAAAAGTGGCAACACCAGCACGAGGCAGAAAAAAAAGGAGATTTTACAGAGATAAGCAGATAAAAAAAAAAAATCATCTGCTGCTTGTGACAATTAGGTCTTCTACACCAAAAATGGCTAAGAACTGCAAGAAATTATACTAGGATAAGAAAAGGTTAGGGAAATCTTTAAACTCCCACAAAATCGTCAATAGCAAAATACTGAGATTAAAAGAACATTTATAAAATCCTGCATGAAGCAAACATGAAAAGGTTGCTCAGTTGCAAGATAACTGAGTAATGTAACCTTTCAAAGCAGCAACAAAAAGCGATTAGACCGTCCCTTGGATTGAAAATGATTGATTAATACTGCTAATATTGGAATTGAAGTTGACTCTAATGCTTTTTATGTAATTGCTTTATTGAATGCTGCATAGGTTTATCTGGTAATACATTCAGAACACTGCAAGTTTACCTTTAGCTCCCGATACACACAGGCATATAGTTACAATATATTTATCCCAATGATATTGTATTAAACAGCATATACTAAGGTTAGCTCCTGACCTTTCAGTTGAGGTCTGTGGGGAACCTTCCGCCTGCAGAATCATCTAATAGATCTGAGTACCAGCAACTTTCCATCCTCTGCACCTGTTCACTGGTTTATTCCATTAACTGTATCAAAATATCTTAAATGTGATTTGGGGCCTTGTGTGCTGTAATAATTAAATCATTTTGAGGACTTTGAAAGCTGGCTCATCTATTTAAAATAAATCAATCAAGGGCAAGTAAATCACAGCAAAGAAGATTAATAAGAAAGTTTGGGGCTTTTTTTTAATGTATCAGTGTCTGTTAAAACTTTAATTCACCTATAGCCAAAGTAGAGAATTTTTACCCCCCCTTGATTTAGACCTTTATTTTCACTCAAAATAAGCAGCCTTCAATATTGAAATATAACTGCATAGAATTACATTTTCTCACTTGCTTTTCAATTTCTTTCATTTGTTGTCCCCTGGTGTCCCCCCCCCCCCGCCCCTGCTCTTTTGGACAGTTCTAACAAAGGTCAGTTGTCAATTAGCCATCAATAAATACCTAAATTGAGAGCAAAAATTTTGGGCTGCCTGAGCTCCCATTACCAAACCAAGCAACATGTTTGAAAGCTCATAACAAAAAGCGTAAAGCACTTTTAGTGCTCCAAACGTAAATACAATGTTACCTTTAAGGCCGTAAGTATGAAAAATATCAAATAAGGTGTGTAATACCAAGCTTTATCATCTATTGCATGCCTATATTGACTTAACTGAGACATGCTCACTTATCTACAAAGCAAAAATTGGGTTTTAAGTACTGTACTTTGCCAGACCCTTAGGGCACAATAACATTACTGTCATCATTTACTTGACTTCTCTGTCACTCACTTGATCCTTCCTCAGTCTTTTCAAAACATTGCAGCTATGTGTCTATTTCTACCAGTGGCCTTGACTAGATGGCAACACAGCCACACGTGGCTGGCATTTAGAAACACCCCCAAAATAATGCATAAATATAGGCTCGCATAGAGACTAGCATGTACACAACCTATTTAGCATTCAGGAGGGTAGTGAGACCCTGGAACAGGTTCCCCGGAGAGGCTGTGGAAGTTCCCTCCTCAGGGATATTCAAGGGTAGGTTGGATGGGGCCTTGAGCAACCTGATCTAGTGGGAGCTGTCATTGCTTATGGCAGGGGGCTTGAAACCAGATCATCTTTAAGGTCCCTTCCAACCCAAACCATTCTATGAGTTGATGATTTCACTTCCCAGCTCAGTCTCTGCCCTGTGAGGCGCCCTCTGAAGTACAGTTTATCTCTTCTCCCTGTTATCATGTGATAGAAGAAAAGAAAATGGCACGAAACTGTGCCTGGGGAAGTTTATGTTAGAGATTAGGAAAAATGTCTTTCCTGCAGGAGTAGTGAGGCATTGGAATAGGCTGCCCAGGGCTGAGGTGACAAACGTGTGGACATGGCACTTTTGGATACAGATTAATGGCCATGGTGGTGTAGGGTTGATGGCTGGACTTGGTGATCTTAGAAGTCTTTTCCAACCCAAACAATTCTATGATTCCATAACTTTCCACATCACTGTTACATATACAAGAATACATACATACAAGGCAGAAGCAGCTGAGGGAGCTGGGATTATTAAGCCTGGAGAAGAGAAGGCTTAGGGGAGAGACCTCATCACTCTCTACAACTACCTGAAAGGAAGTTGTAGCCAGGTGGGGTAGGTCTCTTCTCCCCAGCACCCAGTGGCAGAACAAGAGGACACAGTCTCAAACTGCACCAGAGGAGCTAAAGGCTGGACGTTAGGAAGAAGTTCTTCAAAGCAAGAACAATTGGCTTTGGAATGGGCTGCCTGGGGAGATGGTGGAGTCACCATCCCTGGAAGTGTTTAAAAGGAGACTGGATGAGGCACTTAGTGCCATGGATTAGTCAATTAGAAGGTGTTAGGTTGGACTCAATTATCTCGAAGGTCTTTTCCAACCTGGTTAACTTTGTGATAATTCTATGATATCTGGCTTTGGTTTTGTTTTGGTTTTTTTTTCATCTGCCTTTTTTTGTTTTTTCTTTACCCCACACACTTTTTCCACATTTGTAGCCAATTCTGAAAGTAAGGTTTTCCTGGCACTCCGCAAAGGAATGCAGAAGATAGAGCATTGATATTTCCTTAAGAGAAAAGTGAGATCAATAATAGTTAAAGCTTGGATAAGCCCTCATTATTGAATTTCTAAAACTTCAAAACGAATACATGGCTGCTACCTGTTAAGCGCTGACACAACTTCACAAGTTACCAGCTCACCGCTGAGAGCAAGTAAAGCTGAATTTGGCCATCTGCACCTGCTGAATGACAAATTTTCACATTCAAAACGGTTTAGATCAAGATATAACTATACCTGGGTTATGAAATATTTAATGACAGTTGAAAAAAAAAATACATGCACTTAATTAGTTTAATTGAAAATACTTAAAAGTTAGGTGAGTTGCTTATTCCAGTCATACTGCGTTACGCATTTAATACACGGAGCCGCAGACAACTTATTGAAATTCATTTTCACTTCCTCTTTTAAATACAGCACTGCTTTATTAACAAAGGCAAGAATATTAAGGGAATGACAATAAAAACTTTACACCAGCACTGCCTCGTGCGCACCATATTTAATAAAAACTTCTGAGAAGTTCCTGGTGTTTAATCATTACAGCCTCCTTCTAATCTTTGTAACAACTCCATTTCTGTATTCCATCCAGGCTGCTCCTTCAAAACTACACAGTTAATACACAGCAGAATTTATTCAACGTATATAAAAAGACAAATTTCTATATCCAGTGTCTGCACTGTGAAGATTTTCAATAGCTAGAAGAAAACTGCTTATTTTGCTTAAAAGCAACTTGGCGATATAAATCAACTCAACTAATAGGTCAAAGGATTCTAAAGATGTCACAAGTACTGAATTTATTTCTGTCTTCAGCAGCTTCAAACCTGTGTAATTTATGGTTATAAATGTCATACTGTAGAGAAGTAAAACATGCCTCAAACACAGGTAGATATTTTTAAACTATTGATATTTGAAGCTCTTTGGATCTATCTCAGGGGTGATAGAATAAACCCAGGAGGAGACCAATCAGTGAAAAGGTTCATATGATAACACAATAAACATCAGACATCTCCATGCCCTGTATTTAATCATGTGGCTGGCACCATCAGCCATGTTTCATACTTCTGTTGACCTACTCGACAGGTCAATAAAATCTTAAGGACTTTCTAGAGTACCTACCTTATAATTTTTTAAGTATATTGAAAACATAATGCTTTAAATGCCACGATTTTTTCAGGAAGTCACACAGCGTGAACATTTAGTGCAAATAAAGCACAGGAACACTTTTAAAGCTGCTGTTGACCATGCCAAGGAACATGATTCCTTTCCATTGGCACTCCATTCTCCACATAACTCCAAAGCTTTTTGCAGCTACTCGGGCTGCACTGGTGGCACAAGGCTTCCGCCGGCAGTTTGACAGCATTAAGAGACACAATGAGCTTTTAAAACCAGATCTTGTGGCGTACAGTGAGAGTTGGGGGCGGGGGGAAACATAGACATCAATGAGTGGCCAAAACCAAGCAGCAAACATTCTGGCTAAAGATAAATAACATAGATTTACTGGTCCTTTCCCCAGAAACAGTTGGGTACCAAGGTGTGCAAGTGGCTGCGCAGCAGCGACATCAGCTCCACGTTCAAGGCGTTGGGTTGGCTCCTCTTTGAACACACGCCCTTTCAAGTGAAATTAATCACTCTCTTTATCACTCCTGCAGCATCTGGAGCCATAATCATTACCCAACTGCTGAGAAAGAAATGAAACCACTAATCGCACGGGGAGTAGGGTTTAAGCGTTCGGAGTAGGAAAGTTTTTATTAAGTTCTCATTTGAAAAGTGATTTTTCACAGCTAGCCTTCCAGGACATGCCACACAAAAGCTGGATATACTTCGGCAACTGTCTACAACTCATCTCCCAGAATACAGAACCAATATATTTAGAACTGCTATAATGAGGTTTTAACACGCTTTTCCCAGTTTAGCACTATAACGCTAAATTGCTCTTATATTCAATTATGACACAGAGACACATTTAACTATAACTTTTAAAAGGTCTCTGGAAGAAGCAACTGCAGAAGTATACAATGCGGGGGACACCAGGCAGCATAATAAAAAAAAATAAGGACCAGACGCTGCCTCTGGATTCACACATCACACTTCTCCTGATCTCAGGAGGAATTTGCTATGCAAACCAAAGCTTACCTGTCCCAAACTACTATATTAAGCGGGCACTTCATCTTATCTATCCACTAGCTGAGGGGGATTAAAATAGACCATATGAACACTATATCAATAACCTGAATTACCATGAAACATTCCCCATCTCTTCTAACTTCTCCATTTCATTTTTCCTGGCTTTTACCATTCAATTTTTTTAACAGCAGAAAAAAAGTACAAAGAAAACTCTTTTTTTCTTTTTGTAAACAAAAAAAAAAAAAAAAGAGTAAGCTGATGACAGCAGGACTATTTTCTTATAGACCAGAGCAATAAGTAATATAAATCTAGGGAAATATGGTATCAGTAGGCAGGCTACCCAAAACTCGTGTCCCTGGAAAGAGTCAGCACCATTATCCGCATCCCAAGAAGAACAAGATGCTCCTCTGGGATTTCTAATACAATTTTGTGTATCTTCACCCAAAATAATTGTGCTGTACACAAAAGCTGAATGAGAAAGCAATTACCCCCGTATACCAAAATTGTTCAATTAACTGGCGAAGTGAAACTCTTATTCTAACTAACTTAAGATACAATGATTTAAAAAAAATAAACCTGCAGGGTTCTGACCAAGGGCAGCAGAATAATTAAATCCAGTAGTCCTGAAAGGGGGCTGAAAATTTGATCATCCATTTTTAATGCTCCGCCTATACATAACAGCAGAAATCTTTCCAACAGCTGCTTTCAATTAAAAAAAAAAAAAAATATATTAACCCGGAGGAAAAAGTACAAAAACATCCCCATCTGTTTTTCTTGCCACTCACTGTGCTTCTTTTGTGAGTGAAATATGTACAACAATACAATCCAACAAAGTTGAATGAAAAGTACCACAATTCCAGTAATAAGCTATCTTTTTTTTTTTTTTTCCTAAATGAACAATTTAAAAGAAAGCACTTTTGCAGATTTTCCCCTGTGACCCGCAGCTCCGTTCCCATAGTAACTATTGAGGAAAGAAAAGGATAAGACGCCTAACTTATACTTTCCCCAATACCAACAAAAACCAGGGAAAAAGCACCTTATTCTCAAAAACTATTATTCTCAGGAAGGAAAGAGGGACATTAAAAGATTAGTGTGAATCTCCTGTGTAATCTAGTTTAAACCACCACCCACTGAACATCTGATGTTGGTTAGACAAAGCTATTTGTTAAAGCTTGTAGCCTTTGTGTAAAAGAACTACTGAAATACTTTCCGTGAGCCCAACAATAACAAAATTGCCAGGCACATGCTGTAAAATCTCACATCTGAACTCAGTGAGCATCATCATCAGTCCAGAGCCAAGCTGCTGCTCAGCACTCAGCTGAGGACCTAGCGCCCTGCCTATTACCTCCAAGCATATAAAGTGCTCATTTTAACATATACTTCAGTCTCATTCCTGTTCCTCCTTTCCTTGCCTTTTAAATTTGACTGATAGTCCGTGCTACTCATGTTGCTTGCTATAGCACATTTTTCTAGGAAAAAAATACAGAAGCCACAGACTCTTTCCTTAAGCAGTGCCACCAAGAACACCGTCAATGGTGTCTTCAAGTTCCTGCAGGAAAAACAGAACTAATAAGAACACATCAAGTTCCATGGAGAAGGAAAAACAGCATCAGTTTAAGCAGTTCTGCATCTCTGATTACACTTCCTGACCTCTTCCCAGGAACAATTCCAATGTCTCTGACACTGGTTAGTACTGTCAGGGCCTATAGGGCAGGTTCTTCAGTCACGTCCCACATGCTGCACCCTGCAGCTTAAGCTAGAGTGGACGAGATCCTAGTGGGTAAGCAATGGGCTACTATGGCACATTAAACCAACATAGCAGCCAACCTCAAGCACCTGAAGGACAGGCCAGGGTGGAAGATGAGCTTCCAGCACAAAAAGGTTCTTTAGTAGAAAAACCTTTGTACATTTGTCTGGTTCTCTGACAAACTTAGCAAATTTAACTGCCTCTACCAACTTTGAACTCTCACACACCTAAGTGTTCTCTCTACAGTCACTGCAAAGGGTTAGAAAGTAAGGCAGATGATGCATCTCCACAACTCCAACACAAACTGGATTCAACTATTCAGAAAACAAGACCAGATGAAGATACCACATCAGAACTGGAATGATAAAGGCAAGGAGAAGTAGCAGAAACATATGCAATAAAATTTAGCAGTGTTTGGAACACAAAGGTGGAAATGTGAATAGGAAAAGGTAAGGAGTAATAAGAAAACCAAGTATTTAGCAATCTGAGACAACTGCACTCCTGTCTAAGGCAACATGAGACTAGTTTTGACCCTACCCTTCAGTCTTCTCAAACATGAGTGACTAGTATCAGTCAGCACATTAAGTTTTTGTTACCAATTACATTCTGCAAAACAAATGTCTTTAAAGCTCCAAGTATTACTGGTTTTGGGGGTGTTTGGGGCTTTTTTTGTTTGTTTGTTTTTTTCTTAGTTTTTCAGAAATAAAACCATAATTTAGATGGTTCCATAACATGTTCTTTGCAAATAATTATTTTAGACAAATTTACAACTACAGTACTAGTTTTTTTTAATATATTTAAATTACTTTTTAAAATGACTACTTAATTAAACCACACCACCAGATTAAAAACAACTAAACCACTTCAAATTAAAATGCTTATTGCGAAATATTCAAAAAGAGCACCAGCTATGGGACCCTGATGTATTTTAAGCCAGGCACTTCTAATTAAAATGGTAAAACATTAGTGGATGAAACCTCATCTGTGATTTGATATGATTCTGGAGAGCAATGTATAGAAAATATTTGGTTTGGCAAATGAGTTCAAAGAGGATATGCTTACTAACAGGGGTCCAGAATAGCTTGGTATCCTTAAATTGCAAATATATTAGGAGCAACAACCAAAAGAAGAGAAGCTTAAAGAATGTCTAGTTCAAGTCCAAAGGTAGAAACTAAGCATGAATAAAAGTGAAAAGCAGAAAGATTATCATTTGAGCACAACTTTTTAACTAGCAAGCTTATGATAAGAATCTTGACAAGTTTTAGAAGGAGCTTAATAAATTATTTCTTTACAATTGTTTACGAATTGTTGGCGCTGGCAGTACAAGGAGACTGCAACCACTTAACCCCAAAGAATCTCTGCAGCCCTAAGCTGAGTAAACAATGAAGAACTGTAGAGTCATTGTGGTGGTTTTGCAGTTACCTGCCCCCCCTCCCCACCTTTTGATATAAACCCTGGCTAGGACTCAGAACACTGGAAGTTGATAAATGAAGCTTTATATTTACAGCTTTTCACAGTATACAAGTAAATATTTACAATGTATAACAGATACTTACAGATATATACAGTGAAAAGGTAATACAGAAACACCGCACCCCTCCCAGAGATCCAAATCCCCAAGAGGGGTAACCAACCACCCCTACCACCTTTCCCACCTTCCCCAATCTTATCTCACCACCTGTTGATGCTGCAGATAAGCAGAGGTAAGCAGGGGGGTTAGGAGTAGGAAAGAAGTTAGTAGTATTACTGAGAATTAGCTACCAAGGCAGAGAGACAAAGGAACCGTGCAAGAGAAGCAGCTGCAGCCCATAGTGGTCTGAAATTGTCTGTGTTATCTGTATTTTGGTTATAACTTTTTAAAACAACTTTTTTTTCTTTCTCAGTAAAGCTCTGGGGTGAAGTGACATACTGTGTTTTCCTCTCTCAGCCAATAGTCTCACTCAAATTCTCCAATTAGTTCAAAGCAGCACACTCATTCAAAGTTTGATCAAATCAAGGCTAATTTTCCACTCTAAAGTTCAGATATTTAAAATTCCATTCACCAAGACAGCATAAGAATAACCTATGATTAGAACCCTTGTCACAAATGAGCCTTGAGTGATCTGTTCTAGTGGGGAGGTGTCCCTGCCTATGGTGGGGGGTTGGAACTGGATGATCTTTGAGGTCCCTTCCAACCTAAACCATTACATGATTCTATGAAAATAAAGTTTGGAGATGTGTAAAATTCCAGATGTCACACAAAAGGTAACTAAAAAAAAGACAGTTGCACTTCATTAACTGTTGCCCTACCAAATAAAAGACCCATCTAGTCTAGGACAGATCATCATTCTTTATCCTGCAGAGCTTCTGGAAAAATATCACTTGTTGCAGAGCTGTCTTTCAGTCTCTTTTCAGTGGGTTTGAGTTCTGCTGTCCTTTGAAGATCTGGACCCCTTTTAACGTTTGGTATACACAGGTAAAAGTTTGTCTTTTAAGACATAAGGTCAAAGGCACTTCCAAGCCAGCACTTGGCCCTCCTGAAACTGCAATCTTGAGAAAGGGCATTTCATAGAAGTATTATCCAAGAACAGAGAACAAAAGGGTTTTTTTAATTCATCTTAGCTGTAACTGGCTCACCCACATTCACAAGGAGTTCAAAGGTTCCTCCATGTTAGAAGTTGTACTCCAAAAATTTCATTTCATACCCTTTCCATTACAGATTGTTTCTGAAGGAGGACTAATGATCGAGTACCATTTGTTAGCCTTATTTTTAAGGAGGACTTTCAAATATGAATAATAACTCGGAATTAAAGTTATTTTGTGTTCACCTGGGGCAAGAGAACTTACAGCTCACCACACCTAGTTCCCAGGAGTGTACAAAGACCAGAAGATTAATAGTTTCTTCCTCATGTAGAAATCTCTCTACTGTGACCAGTTGTATCACAAAATCTGTTCCCCAGTTTGATTTCTCACTTTTGCTGCTCTCCCATTCCTACCAGGGAGCCTGCCCCTGCTGGGCTAAATCATCATCCTGATGCATTTTTTGGAAAGAACTACAGATGGAGGACTCATTGGTTTCTAACAGTCCTCCTTCTTCCCTTCATTAATAGATAGTGCATTATTTCCATATGAAATACCATTTTAGCATTTTAGCGAGCTATTTTCCTAAAAATCAGAGTGCTTTCATTCTACAAATGGATTTTTACAATATTCCCCTTACAAACAAACAAACAAACAAACAAACAAAAAAATCCACATCACAGCTTTAGCTCATGAAGGTGGCTCTCAGAGCCATGTCCCTTTTCCCTTTCATTCTGTTAGTATTTGGGAGGGGAAATGGCATATGCACAATCACTGAGGTGTAGTTTATAAAGGAGAAGTGATGGCAAGATTGCAACCTATCCATGCAGCAACTCCAAATGTCCCTGGGAAGGGCTAATTCTCAGCATTTGGTGATCTTAATTACCTGCCCCTCTACTGTAAAACACCCACAATATTTCCTGTACTGCACACGTTTTAGACTTGACTTTGGAACTAAATTTTAGAGTGCCATCAACTAGAATCATGCTGTGGATTCATTTGTGCATCAGTAGTCTATATAAAAGCTCAAATGGCCATCGCTGAAACAGAGATATATTTCAGGGTATCAGGCCAAGTCAGCATGGGTTTATGAGGGGCAGGTCCTGCCTGACCAACCTGATGTCCTTCTATGACAAGATAACTCAGCTACTGGATGTGGGAAAGGCTGGCAGTGTTGTATTTCTAGACTTTCAAAAAGCTTTTGATGCTGTTTCCCAAAAAATTCTTGTAGACAAATTGGCTACTCACGATTTGAATGAGCAGACTCTCCTGGATAAAACACTGGCTGGATAGGAGGCCCAGAGAGTGGTGGTCAATGGAGTTAAATCCAGTTGGTGGCTGGTCACTATTGGTGCTCCTTAGGGATCTGTGTTGGGACCACTTCTTTTTAATATCTTTATTGACAACCTTGACTCAGGCACAGAGAGTGTCATCAGTAAGTTTGCCTACCAGTATCTGAGGGGGCCCTACAGGAGAGCTGGGGAGGGACTGTTCACAAGGTCTTGTAATGACAGGACGAAGGGGAATGGGTTCAAATTGGCAGAGGGGAGATTTGAACGGGATGTTAGGAAGAAATTCTTCACAGTGAGGGTGGTGAGGCACTGGAACAGGTTGCCCAGGGAGGTTGTGTCTGCTCCCTCCCTGGATGTGTTCAAGGCCAGGCTGGATGAGGTCTTGAGCGACCTGATCTAGTGGGAGGTGTCCCTGCCTGTGGCGGGGGGTTGGAACTGGATGATCTTTGAGGTCTCTTCCAACCTAAACCATTCTATGACACCAAGTTAGGTGGCAGTGTTGATTTGAATGAGGGTAGAGATGCTCTTCAGAGGGACTTGGATAGGCTAGACTAATGGACCAACATTAATGTGATGAGTTCCACTAATGCCAAATGCCAGGTCCTGCACTTGGGTCAGAACAACCCCAAGCAACACTTCAGGCTTTGAGCAGTGTGGCTGGAGAGTTCCCTGGCAGAGAGGGACCTGGGAGTTGTAATAGACAGGAGCTGAATATAAGCCAGCAGTGTGCCCAGGTGGCCAAGAAGGCCAATGGCATCCTGGCTTGGATTAAAAATGCTGTGGCCAGCAGGAGTAGGGAGGTGATTGTCCCCTTGGACTCTTCTCTGGTGAGGCCACACCTCGAGTATCGTGTTCACTTTTGGGCACTGCAGTACAAGAGAGATGTGGAGATGCTGGAGCAGGTCCAGAGGAGGGCAACAAAGCTGATGAAGGGCCTAGAGAATAAATCTTATGAGGGGCAATTTAGGGAGCTGGGGATGGTTAGTTTGAAAAAGAGGAGGCTGAGGGGAGACCTCATTGCTCTCTACAACTACCTGAAGGAGAGGCTAGAGCTGGTCTTTTCTCAAAGGTAGTTGCTGATAGAATAAGGGGGAACGGCCTCAAGCTAAGGCTGGGGAGGTTTAGATTGGACATTAGGAAAAAGGTTTTCATGGAGAGAGTGGTCAGGCACTGCCCAGAGAGGTGGTTGAATCACCCTCTCTGGATGTGTTTAAGAGTGGTTTGGATGTGGTGCTTAGGGGAGCGGTTTAAGCTGAATCTTGTCGAGTAGGGTTCTAGGTTGGACGTGGTGATCCTGAGGGGCTTTCCCCATGTGGATGTTTCTGTGATTCTTCAGAATCACATGCACTACAGAAATTCCAGGCACTTTTAGGACCATTCAAGAGTAGAAGAAAATCATCATGGTGAAATATGCAAATTGCTAACTGGCTATTGCTTTAAACAATATTAATTTACAAGGCTTTAGATCTAATTAAATTTTCTCCAGATTTTTATCACTAAAAATGCTTTGTTAGTTAGCAAGTGTAGGAAAATTATTCAGCTATTTGAGGTTGCTGAGCAATTTAATTGATATAATTACGGCTTTCATGTTTAGGCTGGCAGTCATAAAATAAGTGTCTGACAAAGAAACGTCTTGAAACCAAAAGATACAGTGTACAGATATTTCAACATTAATCTTTCATCTCTAGAAACCAAAACCTAAAACTAAATATATTTAAGGCAGGCCACAAAAAGGCAAAATGCAAGTGATAGACCTCCAAATAGCTGAGGGAAGAGCACTGCAAAGTTCTTACACTTTAGAAATATAAAGAGTCTGGGTTTTTTGGGGTTTTTCTGTAGCTGCACTGATTTCCATACAATTGCTTTCACCTATGCCAAGACCACCAAGCCCAGCATGAAAATGCATGGGTCCTTATTTGACAAAGCTAAGGATTTAGCTAAAAGTCTGCTTTATAAACTTCAGTGCTGAGATGATGCTTTTTATTTTTTTCCTGTCCATATTAAGGATGCACCTCTGGACTTCTGTGTGCAAGGAAAATTTACCTTAATACATTTAAATTAATTTTCTTAAAGTCAGAGCTTTCAGTAGCATAATCTTACTCAATTATAAAGCATGACACAGAATCATAGAATCAGTCAGGGTTAGAAGGGGCCACAAGGATCATCTAGTTCCAAGCCCCCTGCCATGCCCAAGGATACCCTACCCTACATCAGGCTGCACCCTACCCTCATCCAGCCTGGCCTTAAACACCTCCAGGGATGGGGCCTCAACCACCTCCCTGGGCAACCCATTCCAGAGTCTCACCACTCTCATGGTGAAGAACTTTCTCCTCATGTCCAGTCTGAATCTCCCCACCTCCAGCTTTGCTTCATTCCCCCTAGTCCTGTCACTCTCTGATAGTCTAAAATGTCCCTCCCCAGCTTTTTTGTAGGCCCCCTTCAGATACTGGAAGGCAAGTGATAATGTCACCTGGGAGCCTCCTCTTGTCCAGACTGAACAGCCCCAACTCTTTTAGTCTGTCCTCCTAGGGGAGGTGCTGCAGACCTCTGAGCATCCTTGTGGCCCTTCTCCAGACACACTCCAGCAAGTCCACATTCCTCTCCTAGTAGGGGCTTCAGAACACCCAAATATAAAGTTGAATTTCTCTACAGCAGGTAACTTGCCATGCTTGCAATAGACAAAACATGACTTAAACAAAACAGCTCATCTCCTTTCCCATTAGGGAGCTTCTTCATTCTCACTGGATTGTTTCATTAAAAAAAAAAAACAAAAAACACAACAGCTGCAGGTTTTCTTTCTATCAGAATGGATCTGCTCAGTTCTGACATCAAAAGCTACCGAATTTTTGAAATTATTTTTATTACTGTTACACAAATCACAGATCTCACAAACCAAGATCATCAGTCTAAGGTTATTTTATTATTAATATCCTGCCACAACACGTTATGTTAACCCTGCTACCCTCTGCAGATCCACCTGCTCCATTCAAGTCGCCAGCCCCACTCTTCCCAAAACACTTCTCTGTAATCTTTTGAAAGAAAGATGTACCTTTGAGATTAACCACAGCTGAAAAATCATTTCAAGCAAAGTCAAAAAAAGCATGCAGGAGCCAGCCACATATGCCACCCTGAGAGCAGACTGCCACTTACACTCTCTTGTAACTGATTTCAAGGTCACTGCAATTTTACTCTGGTATACGTGCTCCCAGATGCCTCAGACATGAATCACAACATCACAGAATGCCTTAGGTTTGCAGGGACCTTACAGATCATCTACTCCAACCTCCCCACCATGGACAGGGATGTTTCTCAACCAGGCTCGGCTGCTCAGGGCTTTGTATAACCACCAGAGAGGAGGCATCCACAACCTCTCTGGGCAACCCATTCCAGAGTCTCACCACATGCAAAACGTAGCAGAATTATCCAAAGAAAGTCATTAGTTGATTACATACAACCTGGCACCCTAGCTTCTTTTAACCAAGATTTTTCCCAAGTATCCATTCAGCCTGCTGAGAGAAACCTCAGCACTTTGTCATATTCCTTACAGTGACTGCAAAAGAGATTTAGGACTTAGAAATGCTGCTGCTGCCCCTCTGCAACTGCAGAAAAGTAGAGGCTTCAAAAATTAGAATAGAATAAAATGGGATAGAACAAGCCAGGTTGAAAGAGACCTCCATTATCACCCAGCCCTAGCCAATGGTACTAAGTGCTCCATCCAGGCTTTGCTTGAACATCTCCAGGGACAGTGACTCCACCACCTCCCTGGGCAGTCCATTCCAATGCCAATCACTCTCTCTGGGAAGAACTTCCTAATATTCAGCCTATACCTCCCCTGGCACAACTTGAGACTTTGTCCCCTTGTTCTGTTGCTGGTTGCCTGGGAGAAGAGACCAACCCCGCCTGGCTACAACCTCCCTTTAGGTAGTTGTAAACAGCAATGAGGTCTTAGCAAAACAAAGTGTTTTGGGCTAATACAGCGTTCACTTCAACCTAGAACTAGACATAACTTATTCTAAGTTTCAACAATATATTCCAATGGGGGGAAGAAAAAAGAATTTTTGTTTGCAAACATGAAAATATTCAACAGGAAAGAGGAAAAAATCTTTGGGGGGTTTCTTCCATACAGGACAATGAATTTGGTTCAATCTTGCATGTTATTTTCATTTGGAAAACATTTCACTCAAAGTTGTCATCTATTGTTCATCACCACATAGGCAGAGAAAGTGCATCAAAATACTGGTAGCATTTAAGGCTTTTTATATTACTTTTGAGAGCTCCCACATTTCTAATCCACAGTGAGAGTCACAAGAACTGACAATTTTCTCCTGCATCTGAGAGACAGACCTTCACAAGGAGTTCATCACAGGGCTTTCAAAGCATGGTACCCCACCTTTCACACAAACCTATGCTCTACCTTTTCTTAGTTACAAAGGTATCTGCCTCAGACATCTTTGAAGCATCAATTTCTCCTTATTGTCAGCTGGAATCATCAAATTGAATTACATTTTTATTACTTCCAATGCACACCCCTGAAGACCAACAGTACAATACACTTCAGAGCTGAAGAGAAGACAGACAGCGTTGAAAGGTCTAATTTGTCTTAAGAAAACAACTCTACCTTTCAAAGCTCGTTCAAAAATCAAGTTAATTACATTGAATTGGAGAAAGACAGTTTATGTTGTTGTTTATTTCTTCTTCATTTTGCATGCAAGACATTGTGAAAAAGGTTTTTAAATATATAGTATCTGATTTTATTTAACCAGCACTTCACCAGGACTAAACCTCCCATCCCAGAGGCTACAGTGAGAAGATTGTGTTGATCCCATCAGAAGGACAGGAGCCTTCCCAGAATAGCTGTTTCATTATTCAGCAAATTCAGTCTCTTACCTTCTAGAGAACTATAATTTAAAAACAAATAACCAAAACAGCAAAGCAACTCTCCAAAAAAAATGAAAGGAAATTATTTTTCCATCAAATTTAATCACTCTCTTGCTCAGTGATAAAAAGGCCAAATCTCAAAGGGAGCCTGGGCAATAAAACCTCTGGTTCAGTTGCATATTTTTGAAGTAATTTGAGTAAACATTTCCCAAATTTGCCAATTTTTTTCCATTTCATTGAACATTCTTTGTTGCTGCATTGTGCTACAAAACAAGTGGCCAGTGTGTCACACTGGACTGGAAGGGACCCTCATAGGTTATCTTGTCCAACAACCCTGCAGAGAGCAGAGACACATCCAGCTAGACCAGGCTGCCCGGGGCCACATCAAGTCTGATCTTGAATGTCTCCAGAGACGAGGCCTCAACCACATTCCTGGGCAACCTGTGTCAGGCTCAGTTTCATGCATCTCTATCATACCATCTCTCACCTACCTCCTCCCTGTCACTAAGGATCACAATGCAATCAACTTGCCTGCACTCAAGTTTCCAAACTCTGTGCACACCCTATTTTGAACATTCAAGCACTGCATATATCCCATCTGACAGATGGACAGAAATAATTCACTAAGTGTACCAAAGAAATTATAAATAGGTCAACCAAGAATATGGACTTCTGGCTCACATCACCCTGAAAGATCCTGGTGTGCCCTCCTCGTTCGAACATGAAAATGATTCAATATTTCAAAGGGAGCAATATTAGGATGCTGATTTCAGGAGCCAGTAAAAAATTGACTCTTGGATACAAAGCACTAAGGATTCCAGAAGCAAACCCTAGAATCATTCTGGTGCATAACTGTAACAGATATGGAGATCACTGATTTAAAATAGAAATTAAATTCCTCTAATTTTCTTTACAAACAAACAAATGAACAAAACAAAACAAAACAAAACAAAAAAAAAAACCACACAAAAAAAAAACACACCACCAAGCCATACCCCAGAAGACCTTATCAGGCTTTTAAAAATTTATTATTGAGCTAAACCAGAACGAAGACAGTACAATCACCCCTCCCTGGAATACAGGAATTATCTAGTAGATAAAGCAACATATCTTTTTCCTACCTGCTTTCCAGACAAAGTGATGACCTCTCCTGGCTTCCAGATCAGCTGTTTGTAACATTAAGAAAACAAACAGAAGGAAAGACTTCCCCAGGCTCTGCCATGCCCAATGAGGAGAAACCCAGTTCTGTTGTAGAAGCATAATTCAGATAATTCAGTCTCTTGTCTTCTTTGGTCCTAGAATCAACAAAAATACGGAAAAAAATAATTGAAAAACTTAAAATGCCAAGGCAATAGTCTCAGCCTAAGGATAACCTGGTGGTCACTGTGCATTTCACAGTCCCTAGGGGCCAGATTTGCTGAGGACAAGGTTCTTATAGAGGCTTCACTTGAAGAGAAGAAGAAGTAAAAAAGAGAAAGGAGAGAGAAGAGAGAGCCAATTCTCAGAGGACCTGCAGCTCCATCCTACAAAGCAAGTAACTGTAAATGCTTTTAGCAGGTTCTTAAGAAGAAATCTACCAGTGCAAACAAATGACAAGAGATATGATAACAGTCTTTGATTCTGTGTTTCCTCTTTTCTCTATTTAATTTATCTTTACCATGAATATTATCACACTATGCAGACTGAGCCAAACCTGAGAAAGTATTCCAGGTGCAAAATCTGTCTCTGAATATAGACCCCCACCTCCAACATATCAAGATCCCTGACAATCAAAATGTAAGACCTAGGATTTTTATCCCCATACCACATGCAAACATGGAATGAACAAAACCAACATGAGGAATGAGAAGGAAAAGCAGGGGTTGCTTATCATAGTATCACAGAATTGTCAGGCTGGAAGGGATCTCAAGGATCATCTAGTTCTGACAACCCCCCGCCGCCATGGGCAGGGATACCTCACACTACATCAGATTGCTCATCCAGCCTAGCCTTAAAAACTTCCAGGGATGGGGTTTCCACCACCTCCCTGGTGAACAAGCCTGAAAATGACAACTAGGCATCACTCAGGCATTTCTCTGTAATTTGGGACTGGAATGCAAGTCCCTGATCTTTCAATTCCAGATCAGCAGCCAATTACTCTGGAGAGGTCACACTGACCAAGAGAGTTTAATTCTCCAATACTTTGGGTGGACACCAGAGCCACGTGGTGACTGAGACTGGAATGCACCAAGTCCTATTGCTGCAGCAGTTTTACATCATATGACTCATTAAAATAACCATTCTGCAGCACCAGAAGCAAAGAGGAATATGTCTCTGGATCTCCCATACAATGCAGGAGCCTAACCTCTAAATGCAAACATCCGCATTCATAATACACCATAGCAAAGCTCCAAAGAAGAGAGATAAAGAAGACATACAACAAAACAAAACCTTTAAAACTCTGATTTAGCCCAGTAATTGAAATTTCCACTTTCCTCCTCCCAGGAGATGTCCAAGAAGTCGCTCATTTAAGCAGGCTTTACAAGAGTTTCAAGTTATTTTGGAATTCATCCACACTCAAGTGGAACAGCTCTGAAGTCTCAACAAATGTTCAGGGTATGTGCCACAGAAAATAAGAGAGAGTTTCTGATGTAAATTTGCATATTAACTTCTTTCTTATGTAATAACATTTGTATTTATACCATGTTCAAATTCTCAACATAGTTCTACTTATTAGTGATTAATCCTGCTTTTATAGGTTAAAAATGTCACATCCATATTAGCATTCGAAGGGCGATAAAACCCATCTTCAAGATTTGCCTTCATTGGCATAATCTTGGCGATTTTCATTAAAATTATCAGTTATTAGAAGTGTAGTCCAGAAAATTCCATTACATTCTTAACCTTATGAAAAGCAACATTGTCATAATACATAATACACAGCATAGTTCTTGATAAGAAACTGAAGATTAACCTGAAAATAGTACCTACTGACTATACAGTAAAACTTTTCATTTCAAGCTGTATTTAAATTACTTTGAAACAGTTTCTATCATGATAAATTCAGGCAATTATATTTAATCAGATAGTGACTGACTGCAGCAGAAGGCACAATGTTGTATCTGTTATCTGGCTTAGTTCATTCTTGCGTTTCAGATGAACAGCATTTCAGGTAAGACCTGAAATACCATCAGGCTGACCAAGTGCAGTACTGTGGGCAAGGGACCAGATCTATTCCTTTGCTCATGTCTTCATGTTAATTTAATCCACGATCCACATTCAATTCAGAACGCACCCCACTGAGTCCCACCACCTGGACAGTATAACACAGACCAAAAGTGCCCTTACGTGAAGCACAAGTGAAACTCAGAAATCTGAAGCATCCTTCAGAAATACGATGCGGTGGGGAAATGCCTGGGATGGGGGAAAAGGAGTCCTCAAACATCCTGCATTTAAGGGTTTTTTTGACCGTCTAGATGGCTGCTCACCTCACACAGATGAGCTGAGGAGGAGCAACAACTCGTCCAGTGTCTTCAGCATTGCAGTTACTGTCTATGACCGTCAGAAAACTGAGTCAACGACTTTCTGTCAAGGGAAAGAGAAGGAATTAGTGACATTGACTCCAACACTGTTCACACCAAAAAATGCAAAACATGAGAAGACATTATTCAGATACCCAGATCTAAGTACTGGAGGGGAGCCAGCAGGCCCAGCCCTGGGCAGGCAACACTCATCTGAATTGCATGCAGGGCAGCTCTCCAGGCCCAGAAGAACATGGTAAAAAGAGCACATCTTAAGCAGGTGGGGTATGAAAAGGGCAAATCCAAGGAAACTTCAGACAACAGCGGGTAAAGATGCCGAGACTTTTAATGAAGCACCAGTAGTGCTCATCAGCTGCTTTCTCGATACACTGCCTTCATCTTCGCATTCAAAGGGTCAGTAAACAGCAGTAAATCCCTGGGAGTAGCAGCCTCCTGCCCAAAACAAGAGGTTTCACATATGTTCATTCCTTGGGCAGGACTACAAAAGATAACTGGCTACTGCTCCCTGTGGAGCAAGAACTGAGATTACACTAAGTCGGGAAAAAAATAGAAATAAATTAAGACACCATGACACTGATTCTAATCTCACCCTCCCTGGCACAGCTCAGTAGAGTCCACTGATTTACACCCCAGCAAAGCACAATAAAAAAAAAATTTGTCTGTGTATCTAGGTTTGTGTAACACAGTTTGGAACAGTAGCTGTTCTGTCCTGATACGATAAAAAATTATTGCACAGGCAACATATGCTATCTACAGAAATATGAATAAATTACATTACGAAGGCCACCAACACTTCACATCAAATTTAGCTACAGTAGATCACAGCTCCCAAATGTGTCAGCATGGCTAGCTGTAAACTGGCAAATACAGGGGGAAATGGAGGGGGGAGGAAAAAAGGGGGGGAAAAAATCCATTAAAAAAAAATTATTTCAGTGAGACTAGTCATGATTAAATTCGTGCAGCTGCCTAAATATATTCAAGATATGTGTTCTACTCTGAAAAATATCTCCCTTTTCCAAAACTGATTGTCTGGATTTATTCAATACCCTTTATAATACAGGCCTAGCCAATTAGTAGTCTGCACTAATATATTCTCGTGAAATTAAATAACGAGGAGTTGTTTTCGTGTATTTGAAGGATTAGCCACAAGCACCCTTTTAATTTTCTTCGGTTTGTATGAAGCCTTGTTCAGACAAACAAGGGCATTATGCATTAGGTGGGAATACCTTGAAAATATCTTGAAAAAGTCCTCTGGAAGATTTCTAATGATCATCACAATTAATTTATATCATCCAATTCATTTACATGCTTCTCTTAATGACAAGACTTAAAAGCTGGTTTAGAATAACAGACTCCACTCCGAAAACCACATTTCTGCTGAAAACACAGCAGTCAAATACAGTGTCCAAATGTGATCAATAAATAAATAAATAAATAAGAGTACATACAGCTGGCAACTACATATCTTATTTCTGAAGTATTCAAAATTTACTTCTTTTCAGCACCAGTGAAACATCCAGCACTCAAATCCCTCTCTAATCCCTGCTTAGAAAGGGAGGGGTGAAAGCCTCCTGGAAGCTTTCCCCATTTTTCAGTCACTGAGTTGAGCACTCTCAGCACTCAGAGGCAGATGCTTCCAAGTGACAGGCACTGGGCTAGTGCAAGACACACTGGACTCCTCAAAAGCATCCAAGGCTGAAAGTCAAAAGACTGATGATTCAATTTTGACTTCTCACTCTACACATACTGCAGTGGTAGAGAAAGGACCAGATGCTCTTTCTGCGTGATTTCATGGGACAAGAGGTTTCTTCAGTCATTCTGCACCATTATGGTGGTTTAGGAAAGTTCAAGCTGGCTCTGCTCCAACATAGAATTCTACAGGATTTATGACTGAACTTAGAAAAAGATCAGCTTTAAATGATCTAAACCTGAGACACGATTTCTGCCTTGTCATACATCAATTAAATTCCCCCTGAGTTCACCAGGAGTTGCGACCTTCCCTGTCACAAGTAAATCTGACCTACTTTTACTGCATGAAGAGGGAATGCTGACAAGGACACCTGGGTAACACTCTCCACTTAAAATACACCATGCAATTAAAATAATTCAAAACACTTTAAATAGCAACACACACACAGACACACAAAAAGCACTTGCAGATCGTATGTGTGGCTATAAGTCTTTTGGCAGGTGTCTAGCACAAAGATAAGCATCATTAATCATGAATAAATTTTCTTAACACAAAGGTAAGCGGTAATTATGCAACTGTTTGCCTACTACACACAGCACAAACCCACTGTTTGTGACATTCCAAGATAATCTGGATATTTATATCATACTCAGACAGCAGTGAAATCTGCCTTGCCTTCTCAGAAAGCTGCTCTACTCTGTCCTGAAGTAAGCAGAATGCCTGGGCAAAGACTGATCACCACAGACATGCGCTGCAGACCATCCCTGGAGGAGGCACTTTCAAAAAGGCATTAGTGCTACAGGTGTTGAGTTTAGTAAAATGAAATTGTTTGCACAGTGACATACATCAAACTGGGAACAGACCTTCAGCTGTAAGTGGCTGTGTGCCTAAGACAAAGGCTTATGTGCATGCTACCCAATGTTTAACATAATGATGGACAAAGTTACCTTAAATTTCCATTACTTCCACCTGGAAAACAAACACTATGCACTCTTCCCCTTATACACGTGGAGAGAGACAGTCTTCTAGTTAAAGTAGGGGCACTCTAAATTCATTCCACTTCCAACTGTGTCAGAAACCTCCTGTAGAAAAAGTCACCTAAGGTCACATTCCAACACTAATACTTGATTCTGCAAGCGCTCCCCTTGATTTCAGCGGTGTGACTTTGCATATATGAGAACAGCAGCCTGATTCTCTGTACCTCTGCCTCCTCATCTCCAAACCTCAACTGAGAATAGGAGCATTTTAGAAAATCCTGGGTAGAAATGCACAGTGTGAATGAGCCAGATTTATGCATCAGGTTGACAAGTGCCCAGCGGTATTTTCATCCTAAGTGGTCACTCGTCAAGAACCAAAACATTAAGCTCCACAATTCTTTGGTAATTTGCTACAATAACTGTAAGGGTAAATAATGTCTGAAAGAACATCTGCTGCTAACACATCTGCATATAGAAGATAAGCTCAAGCAACCAGCAGACAGTCAAAGCCAGTCTGCTTTGGGCCACAAGTTAAGCCTGCAGAACCCTCCAGATTGATAAAGCTGAACATAAATTCAACCTTGTCCATTTTCATTTATAAATCTTAACCTTCCTCAACACTCAGCTGCTAGAAAACCCAGTAGGTAGTCACTGGTTTTACCAGTTACATTTGAAAGTTCGTGTATTTTGGTGATGTCTATAGAAGAATCTATTCATTATTCTATCATTTTTCCTCTGTTCAATTGTAAACACTTCCTGTGTCAAAGCTATGGAAGATCCTGGGGATTAGAAGCAAGAATATTAAATTACTGCACTGCTAATTAATTTCTTCTTAACTTACATCAATTTGTTTGGGGTAAAACCCATGAATCGTAAGTTCTCCTGCTTCAGTTTTCATACATCCTAGAAGCATAACAAAACCAGGTTTGAATTTAGAAGTTTATAATTAAACTTAGATAAGTGGATTATAATGAAAGATGTTCCAGCAAGGGAGCTCAAACTGATGCATTATGACTACATTAAAGAAAACACCAGAGAATAGACTTTCCATCAGTAGAACAACTTTAATTAAAACAGTGATAGAGCAGAGCTGTTCTCTGAAACGGTGCTACTGTTACATCTCCTTCATTCTAAGTACTTCCAATGGACTCTATGGGAATGCACTTGACTTTCAATAATAAAAAGTCCATGTGATTTCAGACTTTTCTGAGTAAACCAGGTCAGAAGATCACTTCAATGTAGCTGAAGCAAAACGTGGCTCATTTGTACACAAACCTGTACAGCTTACACTCAGATGTCAGAAGAGCAGGGAGATTTCAAAGCAAAGGATTCCAGTATTTATGAAAGACACTATCCTGATGCTCTTCAGCTGCACAATCACCCTGTCCACTCATGCCAGCTGGGAGCAAAATAAATGATGCTCAACAACCAAGGAGCACCCCAAGATTTCTTTCTACTGTAATCATTCAGTGTGACCCAGTATACAAGTGTCCAAGGGTTATCCAAGCCTTGGACTTCTTAATGGTATTTAACAGCAATGAACCTTTTGGTGCTTGGGTGTATCTCAGCATTCAAAGGAGGCTAATTTACCTTCACAAATGTTCTTCAAGCTATTATCATATTCCTCACAGCAGGAACAAGTGCAGAGCAATTAAGATGAAAATGCTTAAGACTTGTCAATAGGTTTCTCTTGTGAACTCAGACATTGGTTTTTTTTCCTGAGCAGCAGAACATGAAAAGTGTCAAATAACTTTTACATAATCTTTTCACACTCCTTGTGCACTTTCATATATTTCATTAAATACAAGAAAGGCTGCACAAACTCAAACCAAACTTCGGCAGAGTCCCAGATCCTGTCTCCCATGGGAAAACAACATGAAGTGCCCAGGGTTCAAGAGATTCAAGAACAAGTCCAAAAATAACACTTCTCACTACACTTTCCCAGCCTCCAACAAGTTGTGGCTTCCACACCTCCTGAGTCAGACCTCTGTATCTGACAGCCCCCTTATAAATTTAGGGAGTCACATCCTGAATCTATATAAGTTTGGGGACTTTTTTCCATATATTATGCATATACCCCATATGTACCTGGATGCTTCCTCACAGCAGGCTTGTCAGCCAGCACTGAACACAGACCTGATTAAGCTCAGTGATGTCTTCCCACTATAAACACCACCTTTCCATAACAACAGGACTTTACTGCTTTGAAGGGGAAAGAAGTTTCTTTGTGTTTATTTTTCAAGGGATAGAGAAAAGTTTGAGCCTATTATCAATACACTGTTCTGCTGTAGCTCTTATCATTGGCACTGGATGAACTAAAGGTCCTTTCAAACTCAGCTATATCTAAGAATTGCTGTCACAGTTGCATAGATCTTGGATTACCGTTAAATTGCAATTAAGCAGACAAAGTGAAAAGGAGCTGGCACTGCTTCCAACGTCATTTCAGCAAATGCTATTGCAAGTTGTTGTTCAAAGAGGATTACTCTCACCTCTCTAGCAAAACACTGCACATAATGCACATTCAGCTGTATAATACCATTCGAAAAGTAGTATTGGAAATTGTTTTCCTTTAAGAGGTAAACCTAAAAGTCAGAGTCTGGGGAGAGCAAACTCCCTGCTTTATCAGCGTGACCATTCACATTGAAAACACCAGAAAGCTTCAAAGTCACCAATTACAAGGAAGCAGAGTTTAAAAAAAAAAAAAAGAAAAAGAAACAAACAAACCACCTCATAACCTGTACCACAGGAACAAGAGCAGATTTTCTTGGCATTCCCAGTCAAGCGCTTTCAGTTCACAGAAATTAAATTGCTTTACTGCAGTGATTTTCTTCTACATTCTGATATTACTTTATATTATTTGACATTAATACAGCATCACAGACTGCAGGTCAGATGGTTTTGTTTCTCCTCATGGGAACATGGCCACCATGCAGAGTTGATCAATCTCAAACACAAGGTCAAAACAATACAATCAAGTACCACCAAGCATGTGAGCTCAGCAAAGGCTCAGTCTCTGCTTAGCAGGGGAAGGACCATCTGCTTCCTTGCCACAGGACTGGCATATCTGGAGATTATCTCCAATTTGCTCCACTTCTACAGAGCAACCAAGTGCAGGAGCACACACAAGTATCTGATCAAACAAATCAACCATATATAGTGTGGTGGTTTGGCAGTTAGCTGACCCACACACTTTGAAACCATAGAATCACAGAATGGTTTAGGTTGGAAGAGACCTCAAAGATCATCCAGTTCCAACCCCTCGCCACAGGCAGGGACACCTCCCACTAGATCAGGTAGCTCAAGACCTCATCCAGCCTGGCCTTGAACCCATCCAGGGAGGGAGCAGACACAACCTACCCGGGCAACCTGTTCCAGTGCCTCGCCACCCTCACTGTGAAGAACTTCCTCCTAACATCCCCTTCAAATCTCCCCTCTGCCAATTTGAACCCATTCCCCCTTGTCCTGTCAGTACAAGACCTTGTGAACAGTCCCTCCCCAGCCTTCCTGTAGGCCTCCTTCAGATACTGGAAGGCTGCTATAAGGTCTCCTGGAAGCCTTCTCTTCTCCAGGCTGAAAAGCCCCAACTTTCTCAGCCTGTCCTGATAGCAGAGGTGCTCCAGCCCTCTGATCATCTTTGTGGCCCTCCTCTGGACCCTCTCCAGCAGTTCCATGTCCTTCCTGTGCTGGGGGCTCCAGAACTGCTATAACCCAGGCTAGGATTCAGTCATCTGGAAGTTAATAAATGAAGCTTTATATTTGCAGCTTTGCACAATATACAAGCACATATTTACAATGCATCCTTACAGATATATACAGTAAAAAGGTAATACAGAAACACCACAGCCCTCCCAGAGATCAAAATCCCTAAGAGGGGTCTCTAACCACCCCTACCACCTTCCCCCCCTTCTGCAATCTTATCTCACCATCTGTTTCATGTAGCAGATAGGCACAGGTAGATTAGCAGTAGGAAAAGAAGTTAGTGGAATTATTCAGATTCAGCTACAAAAGGCAGGGGAAAAGAGCCATGCAAGAGCAGCCACAGTCCAAAGAGCTCTTAAGCAGTCTGACTTATCTATATTTGGGTTACAACTCTTAAAACTTTTTTTTTTTCTTTCTCAGTAAAGCTATGAGCGAAGTAGCACCCTCAATGCTTTCCTCTCTCAGCCTATAGCCTAATTTCTCATTCAAACCCTCCAATTAGTTCAAACCAGCACAGATAGGCAGGATAATGCTACTGTTTTGAATTGTTACTCAGTTCTGGGGAAAAGTATGGGGGGGTTCAGTTTTGAACCTCTGAATATTGGCGACTATGGCTAAAAAACAACCCCAGTCTTGTACACAGATATGCAGAAGCCAACTTCAATGCCTCTTGAATGCTAGAAAGGTTTCCCTCTGCTTTAACACCTACATTAAGAATAATTTATTTTCCAGAATATCCCTACCTCTACTTGTATGTAGTCATTACTTTTTTTGCCATTTGCACTATTTGCTCTAGTCTATACCCAAATGAACTAACGTGGAGAGACACACACACATCCACAAGATAAATTCCATTTCAAAAACCTAATTTCCAAAGTCTCTCAAAAAAAACATTTATTCCAACACATCCTCTGTCAGCAGCTGTTTATTTCAGTGCATCGAAGAACAAACTTGCAAGAAAGGAGAAAATATAGAGCATGATGCAATGCAAATGCTATACCACTCCTAAAACATGCAGGCTCTATAGAGGAGCACAGTTTATCAAGCACTGACACTGTTGTTCCTCACTTCCTACCAAACATCATCAGTGAACTTTCATGATGAAACCTCCTACAACCAAGCCTCCATCATTTCCACAGAACAAAATCCTGTATAAGTTGGGTCCCATGTGAGAATAACTACTTTAAATATTCGTAGCTAGAGGTGTCAAAACTAATTAATCAAATACTTTTAGTGATGCCTTGATTCATTCATTTTCCTTCCATTCACTGTGTAACAGATGTTCCCAGTCATTGGTGCCAACTGGCAAACAGCGTCATAAAAATCGTAGAATGGGAAGGGTTGAAAGGGACCTCCAGAGATCATTGAGTCCAACCCCCCTACCAAAACAACATCACCTAGCCCAGGTCACACAAGAATGCATCCAGGCAGGTTATGAAAGTCTCCAGAGAAGGAGATGTCACAACCTCTCTGGGCAGCCTGCTTGGGGGCTCCGGCACCATCACAGCAAAACTTTTTCTCATGCTGAGGTGGAACTTCCTATGTTTCAGTTTGCATCTATTGTCCCTTGTCCTATCACAGGACACCACTGAAAACAGTCTGGCCCCTTCTTGACACCCATCCTTCAGATATTTGTAAATCTCAATAAGATCCCCTCTCCATCTTCTCTTTTCC
The DNA here is from genome assembly GCA_013396835.1 of Psilopogon haemacephalus. Lineage (NCBI taxonomy): Eukaryota > Metazoa > Chordata > Aves > Piciformes > Megalaimidae > Psilopogon > Psilopogon haemacephalus. Next base: position 237,352 of record VWZI01003781.1, on the reverse strand, counting down.
AGGCTAAACAGCCACAGGTCTCTCTGTCTTTCCTCATCAGGCAGACATTTCAGTCCCTTTAGTCATCCTTATAGCTCTCTGTTGGATACTCTCTAATATAGTCCTGTTCCTCTTGAACTGGGGAACCCAGAATTGAACACAATACTACAGATGTCATCTCACTAGGACAGAGGAGAGAGGGAGAAGAACATCCCTCTGTGCTGCCCACACTATTTTTAGTGCACCCCAGGATACTATTGGCCTTTTCAGCCACAAGGGCATATTGCTGCCCCATGGATAACTTATTGTTCATCAGTACACCAAGCTGCTATCAAGCAGTCCAACTCCTTAATCAGTATTGGTGCAGGTTAATAATATTTTTTTAAGTACTTTAAATGAATAAATAAATAAAAAAGTATCATTGGGATTGGGATAAAGAGCTTCTAAAACCTGCTTCTCAACACATGCACAGGTGCCAATGTGCACACATTGGGCTCCAAATCTAGCTTTTGCTAAGTGCCAGACAGACTTGCTCCAGCAGACCACGAGTAACACTGTGCAGCAACACACAGCTTGTACTGAAAAGAAGCATTTGGTATTTAGGTGAAATTTATTTTCAGGAACGCATAGGCTCCTGCTTATGCCAGTCTTCCTCACACCACCACGTAAGGGTCTTTCAGTGAAGGCTTTGCAGCACAGTACCCAGGAAAACTGTCTCAACAAAAGATACATGCAACAGCTGAGAGCTCACAACATCACATCACAGCCTCTGGAGTAGAACAGAACAGAACAGAACAGAACAGAACAGAACAGAACAGAACAGAACAGAACAGAACAGAACAGAA
>VWZI01003781.1:205926-236231 GCA_013396835.1 Psilopogon haemacephalus | reverse complement strand
TTCTGTTGCTGGTTGCCTGGGAGAAGAGACCAACCCCACCTGGATACAACCTCCCTTTAGGTAGTTATAGACAGCAATAAGGTCACCCTAAGCCTCCTCTTCTCCAGGCTAGACAACCCCAGCTCCCTCAGCCTCTCCTCACAGGGCTGTGCTCCAGGCCCCTCAGCAGCTTCGTCACCCTTCTCTGGACACCTTCTAGTACCTCAATATCTCTCTTGAATTGAAGGGAGCAGAACTGGACACAGTACTCAAGACGTGGCCTGACCAGTGCCAACTACAGGGGAAGGATAACCTCCCTTGTCCTGCTGGCCACACTGTTCCTGATACAGGCGAGGATGCCATTGGCTCTCCTGGCCACTTGGGCACACTGCTGGCTCATGTTCAGCCTACTATCTATCAGCACCCCCAGGTCCTTCTCTGCCTGGCTGGTCTCCAGCCACTCTATCCACCAAGCAAAGGCTCCAGCTCAGAACTGGCTGTTAGGATGCATGCCTGAAACTCAGGCATTCCTAGGTGGTGTAGGAATAGTTTTTTCACATTAAAAACAAGGAAACAACAAAATTAATAACATCTGCAGATTTATTTTCAACTGGACTTGCTTTCACCCCTAATTATGTATGATGACCAACAAAGCCATAAAGGCAGTTTGAATGATCCCACCCTTTAAAGCAGTTGGAGCAACCAGTTGAGTAAAGCTGTGTATCTATTTGAAAACCTCCTCAGTGTTACCTTTCCCATCCCCATTTCTTTTCCCCTGTAGTTGACTCTAGTCATTCACTGTATGTTACCACATTGGAAAGTCTAATCTCTTTAGGGTGAGAAATATATTTGCCCTGAACACAATATAATATGATTCACACAGGGGTCCCTGACACTGTTGCAGCATTGACACACAAAAAAATAATCATAATGATATCAACCAATAAAAGCCTTCAGTCTAATATTATTTAAGCAAGGTCAATTGCCCGTTCAGGTTGCTCTTACCAGAGCTCACGTTACATCACTGGTCCCATCATCCTGACCTTCCCTGCTGTCATCCCCATTACAGTTCAATTAACATAGGAGTCCTGCAGTGGCTTGATGAGCATCTGCTGCCTCTACCCGGCAGTAATTCAATAAGGGTACGCCATAGGAAGAGATAATGAGAAGACAGCCCAGTTGTTCCATCTCGCCCCAGGAGAGCAGATGAGTTTGGTTTAGGGTAAAGTGTGTGACCTATGAAAAATATCAGTTCATTTCATATTTCAGAGTTTCAACACACTAACTGGTGACTTCAAGTGTTCTCTGGTCTCTCTCAAGGATCCAGAGTCCTGGTGAGTCTCTGATTAGCAACCCTTCCCAACACTGAAAGGATGCATCTCCCTGAAAGCATTTGCTCTTTGTCAGGTCTGTGAAAGGAACACTTTCTACTCATGCATTCAGCAGTGGTAGGTTTGAATTAAAACATTAAACACTGGAGCACAGAAAAAGGGCCAAAACTACCCCCAGAGTAATTCAAACAGAATGAAATTCACACCTGCGTCAGATCCGGGTGAAACACTTTCAGAAAAACCAAAATGTCCTACAGTGCCCTATAGGTTCCACTGCACTGCAGATTGTGTCAGCCTGGGTTTTCTCTCTATGCCACACAGAACACATTTATGACTGTTAAATGCAGTGATCACCTCTGCCTTGTTGATGCCCTAATTTCAATTCTCCCTCCATTTTCTTCTGCATCTTCCTGAAGCGTCCTCTTGCTTTAACACCCACTTACCTTCTCTAACCCTCCTCTTGCTTTAGGAACATCTGTTCCATCACTAAAAACCCAGACACACCTACAATCCCTTCATCTCCTACTCTGCCACGGGTTGTCACTGACTATTTGGGAGAGGTGGCTTTGGGTTGCCTCCCATCTCTTTCTCTCACTGCTATGGATCAAACAGTGCTGGAAACAAACTTCTCTGCCTCTGCTCCTGATCTTTTCACTTTCTTCCCACATTTCTCCTCAAAACTACAACCTTCTACACACCTTCCACTGATGTTCAAACTGACCAGCTCCTCTGTTACTCAGTTTCTTGGCTTACTCCTCCTAAATGCCACGGTTATCCTCACTGACCTCTAGGGTAGGAGGTATTTTGCCTTATGATTGTAGCACCCTCATCAGTTTTGCAGCCTTATTTCAACAATCTTATTCTCTGAAACAGGCATTTTCAACTGGATTTTAAAAGCCATTTTCTGTCTCCTTAATATCATTAATGAACAGATTTACTGAAGAGGAGGGGCATGAGAGGAGAAAAAAAGTACATACATTTCCTCCCTAAACTCAGCTTATGTAACATGGCCAGTGAACCACAGTCAAGTTACATGGCTGCACAGTCCCATACTTCCACGCTCACTGCTTAGTTTCTCACAAGATCATCTTCATTTGAGACACATCCTTTCCCATCACACAATTGTTTGCATTGCCCTGAGGACTGCTTATCTGCTCTGACTTTTCTATGAGCAGAGTCCTCAGGTCTGCTCAGTCCTCATTCATAGGATTATCCACGTTGGCAGGGCTCTGCCTCAGGAGGTCTCTAGTCCAACCTTCTGTTCAAAGTAGGATTAGGCAGCTATGAATCACACAAGATATTCTACATTGTCCCAAACTTTTTAATTTTGTTTCTACTTCCCACCAGCAAGCTTAATCTACCAAGCTCACACTGTGGTGAAATGATTCTCCTCAACTCATGGGCCACAGAGTACATGGTATGACTTCCCTCCCTGGGTCACACAACAAATCACTGGCAAAGCCAGATACAGCCTGTGAAAGCTTCTGTATCAGAGCACTCCCTTAACATAACTGGCTCCTGCTTCCCCTAATCTATGGAAACAGTAATGAACATTACTCCTGCAGTGGACCAGAGCACTGAGGTGCATCCTCAGCACACCCAGCTCCCACTCCCCTTCTTATCATCTGGGAACCAAAACAAAGATCAGCCAGCCTTCTTACACCCTGCTACACTTGAACCTGCCTTATGGCCCAGAGGAGGGAGAGCATGACCCCCAGATCGAGTAAATCCCAGGCATGTGCAACTGCTGAAAAGATACTGGAACCCCAAAATCTAGCAAGTACTGGACATGCACCAACATGAATATTGCAGCACTCAAGTTAGGCTGAAATGGAAAAATACCTGACAAAAGCAAAGACCCTATAAATACTGATTCAAACTCAGACCCTTTAAACGCTCCTGGATCACAGAGGGCTGCATCCAGCACCTGCCCTAAGCTGGAATGTCTCTCAGGTGTGTCTGCCAGCAAAGTTGGCACAAGGCTTAGATGAGACCACCTCCTTGATCCCCAATTCCCACTCACTGGGAAATACCAATGCACTTTCAGTATTTAAACTCAAAAAGGGCAATTTTGACTAGTCTCTTTTACCCACCTCTCCACCTGTTTAAGGTGTTTGTTCTTCTGCATTTACTTTATGAGTGTGGGCATGTACATATTTCACTGTCCAAGCACTTCTATCTGTTTGTATGCTTTGTGTTTATACATATAGATGTACTTTGATGTAAGGTTCCTTGCAATAAGTTAGCCTGAACCTTGTCATTCTGCAATTAAGTTGTTCTTTCACTCTACTAAATCACTTATTAATCATTCGGTGTTGCTAAAATTCTCTGTGTTGGTTTGCCTTACACTATTAATCCTGAATTGCTGCTAGGCCAAAAGCATGTCAAATACATCAATGCACAACACACCTTAGTTCTAGCAGCCATTAGATCTCAAGTTGTTGTTCCACCAGGTAAGTGCAAGTCCTACCGCCCGGCACACTTCCGCCATTTCAATGTAACTCCCTCTTCTCTATTCAGCTCTGCCATCTCCTGCTCTTCACTTTAATCAACCTGTTGCACATCTACTCCCAGCTAACATTTCCTTAATCCTCAAACTCTTTCCATCCTCCTCTAATTCACTCTCATAGTGAACTAGTTGATTTCTGCCAAAAGTAGTAGATACAATTTTATGACATTTACCACCTTCCTCGGCTTGGTTTCTTATCGCCTCTCTCAGCCTACAATATTTTTTTTCCATCTCCTAACTAGCCCTTTGTTCACTTTCTTCTCCCCTCTCCTATTTTCTGATTCCCAGAGGCCCTTTTCCTACCTCCCACATTTTCTCCTCTCCGCTTGTTGGTTTGCTTGGGGTTTTTTCCCCTGGCAAAGCTCAGAGAGAAAATACTACAGACACACTACATTATACCCAAAATAGGGCACTATAACAATTTTAGAGTTGCAAATAATAGACGTTTAAGAAATGTTAGAATTACAGTCTCCTTGCAGGAATGTATTAAGATAGTCAGGTTTCATGATTACATCTATTTTTACCACATTACTAAAGTCTATATTAAAAAGCAATTTCAATCTATCTTTGACTTCCTTTGCTTTTATCTATTCATCGCACTTGCTTCCAACCCTCTCTTAAAGTCTTACTCATACTTAACTACGGAAGAAGCAGAAAGTATCTGTAAATAACCACCAGCAATCACAGCAAATTTTAGTTACTTTACTCAGTAGCTATGTGTGCCATTAAACAAAAAAGGAATTCAGATTTTTATTTAACTATATTAGGTTAAATACCTTAAGCTTTGATAAACACTCCGTGGACTGCTTTCCATCTGGTTAAAGGCAGAAGCTCTACAACAAATCAGTTGGTGATGTTCACTAGCTATGTCTATTTTAAAGCTGCATGTCATTATCAATAGCAAAGTAAAATATACATAGTTAGTCATGCTGAGCATAACTGTAAGCTGCAAGCAAAGGAATATAAAACACTGTTTCAGGGGAAGGAGCAAGAACAACTCACAGGATGCCAAGAGGGAGCTAACAGGACTATTTCAAGAACATGGTAGTCAACAGGAGGCTGCCCAAAGCTCTCTATTCCAGTTGTCCACAGTGAACTTGCATTTTGCCCATCAGATTTGGGCAGTCATAGTATGCTAACACTTGATGGCTTTTAAATCGTTGTAGTCAGTATCACAGAATATCTTTGGTTGGAAGAGACCTTCAAGATTATCTAGTCCAATCTGACCTAGCACTGCAGGGCCACTGCTAAACCTAGACTCTAGGCACCAGGTCCACATGTTGTTTAAAGACCTCCAAGAACAGTGACTCCACCACTGCCCTGGGCAGACTATTCCAGCATTTGGTAACTCCTTCAGTGAGGAAGGTAAACTCATCAGACTTTCACACATTAATATATTTTACTGCCCATTTTTTTTCTCCCACACGCTCCACGTTTTCAAATTAGAATAATCAATAAGTTGACTAACACATAAAGGCTTCTGTAAAAGCATACACAGATGGATATTTACCAGGCTTTAGCCTTCACTTTGCATATGGCTTAGAATTTAAATTAAGTAAAATTTCAGGAAAGCTTGGTGCTGGCAGAAATTCTCTTTGTGGATTTACACTTAGAGAGCATAACAGCTCCAGCAGTTAAATGGCTGTACTTTAAACTAAATAAAATCTCCATTGATAGCTTCCAAAGTCTGGTACATTCTTGCTTGCTGAAATTATTTGGGACTGCTACCATAAACACTTTCAATACTAAAATCTGCACCTATTCCCAGGCTTGTATTTCTCATTGTTTGAACCATTTTACCCTCCTCTAGCATTTTCTTCCTTCAGAAGGATAGGAATCTGAGCTAAACACAGGGCTTGATAACAGCAGTATTCTAATATATCTGATTATCACAGTCATAGAATGGTTTGTGTTGGTAGGGATCTTAGAGATCACCTAGCTCCAACCCCCCAACCATGTTACACACAGAAACCCAAAAGTAAAATTATAATTTAAATGGCAGAATAAAATATATTGCAAGCCCTGGGCATTTCTTTTTTTTTAAATTGGTCTACCAGACAACATTTGGCAGAGGCAGCACAAGAGCTGGGTCATAATTTTGTGTATATTATTTTGTTTCTTTATGTGGTAAAAGTAGCAGAGAACTGGGTTACCACTAGAGTTAGAACTCCATTTGCTATGTAATTTTTCTTCCGTACATGAGTCTTTTTTTTAAAAAGACTGCAATTGCTTTGAGTTATACAAAAAGATTGATCTGTAGAAAAGTGGAAAATGTCTCCTGTCCTACTTTCAAGATTGGGATTTTGTCGTGCCAGCATCTCTGAGATAAAGGAAAGGGAGGGGGGAAAAAAAAAAAAATTTTTCCGTCCTGTGGAAAAAATTTCAACTGACTTACAGGAATAAGCCCATTTGGAAATATAAATAACACTTAAAATCATGGGCTCTGTTTTTCCTCTATTTGTTACTTTTTTTCTGCTAGACAAAATTAGGAGTGATTTAGACTCTGTGTTAATGAATGCCAAAAGCAACTTGGCATTCTCTTGTCGAGGACCTGTACAAACTGCAGTTCAGCAGAATAAAACCTGTGTAAAAGCCCAATTTAATCATCATTTACTGTAATCCGATTTGGTAGCTCTCACATTTTCCATTCTGATGCTAGTGATGTTAATGTCTTGAAAAACAGAAAAAAAGAAGCAAACCCACAGAGGTAGAAGGGATGGATAGGAGACAGGAAAATGCAGCTTCAGTTTTACTGAAGATAATTTGCCGGTAGGAAACCGGGGAGGGGGGAATAAAAAGGTAAAAAAACCACCAAGAACAATGAATCTCAAATCCAGAAGCATGGTAACAGCTTACAACAGAAGATAAACCCCGGGTTTTCAAGATCCCGATCGAATGAGCACAATATGAATTGTGAATTGAGAAAGACTTCTCTAATCAAAGACTTTCAAGCAATTTTCACTAGTCTGCCTGCTTCCAACTGCAATTCTTACTCAGGGCTAAACACCTTGTTAGAGAAACCAATGATTATTATGACAAACATTCAAAACAACACACAAGAGGGCTCCAGAAACACCCCTCAAATGCACATAGTTCTTTATAGATGAGCAACTAATCTCCCAAAGTGCTATGTAAATTGGCTGAGCTTAAAAGTTGCATTTAAAATTATCCTCAATATCCATTACAAAAGAAAGGCACCTACCCACTGATAAATTAGCAATTGTAATAAGGGACTATGAAAGCTAAGGGTAAATTGATTTTATTTTACCTAATTTTCTTTTTATTTTAATCCCAAACTCTCCAAATTGCAAGAAATAAAAGTACAGCGAAAAAAAAAAGAAAATTAAAAAAAAAAGGATGAGCAAAAAAACCTCAACTGCCATGTGAAACATCTAAAAATAGGGCTTCAGAGTATTTCCATACACTGAATATCACCTGTGCGAATCTATTCCTAGCAGAGGTTTTCAGCAGCACCCAAGACTTGAGAATCAATTTGAAATTTATATTGTAGAATACAAATCTACTTCCTGCATCTAGCAGGAAGATACAACCATGCATTCTCTCATACCAAATAGAGAGACTTTCTTATGAGCCATATATTTTTAATCTTATGGAATTTATTTGGGAAAAAAAAAAATCTTTAACTACTGATAGAATGTCACTTTAACAGTTTTGCCAGTGGTAAGGACAAAGTTTTTAGCAGGGTCTGTTGCAATAGCACAATAAGTAATTGCAGAAGATTAGGGGTTGGAAGGGACATCCAGAGATCATCAAGTCTAATCTCCCTGCCGAAACAGCATCACCTAGGGCAGGCTGCACATGAATGTATCCAGGCAGGTTTTGAAAGTCACCAGAGGAGGAGACTCCATAACCTCCCTGAGCAGCCTGCTCCAGTGCTCCAGCACTCTCACCATAAAGAAGTGTCTCCCTGTGTTGAGGTGGAAAACAGTTTTAAACTAAAAGAAGATAGATTTAAACCAGATATAAGGAAGAAAATTTTACTGTAAGCATGGTGAAACACTGGAATGTTGTCCAGAGAGATAGTAGAAGCCTAGTCCCTGCAAACATTCAATGTCAGGTTGGATGGGACTCTGACCAACCTCATCTAGTTGAAGATATCCCTGCTCTCTGTATGGGGGTTGGACTATACAACCTTTAAATGTTTGTTCCACTCCAAACCATTCTATGATTATGTGCAACACACTACCAACACTGTGGGTCCAGAATATACACAGAATATACACATCTGGCTGGTTCTGATGTCTCCATGGGCATCTATACACTCAAAAGGGAGAGTTTACCATGCAGACACCTTCAGCAGATGCTGTATTAAAATATCAACAGACGAACAAGCTGTCAGCAGGAGGTTCCCCACTACACCAAACCATGAGGGAAAAGTTGTAGGCTCCTTTGCCACCTTGGGAGAAGGTCATTTCACCAAAGCCATGAGGAGTCTCCAAACTCAATTTTGCCTTGTCAGTACTCACTGAAGTGGTTGCCACTTTCAACACTTCATATACCCCAGAGCCCATGGGAATATGTGACAGATGTCACATCACTCAAGAGAGAAGAGATGATAGCATATACTCAGACATAGAGGCACTGATGGCCAACTCAAGTTTCTCATGCTTGCTAGCAAGATCAATACCCAATGTATCAACCAGAAAAAGCATTTAAACCACGAAGGAACGTTATACAGACACTGAGTGACTATCTCATAACAAGACAAGACAGGAAAAAAATGAGGTTTTCTCCTTTTTTTAAAATTTTATTTCTGGGTTAGGCCAATTACCATCAGATATTTCAACAATGGTCCTGAGAAATCATAGAATGGTTTAGGTTGGAAGAGACTTCAAAGATCATCCAGTTCCAATCCCCCACCATAGGCAGGGACACCTCCCACTAGATCAGGTCAACCAAGCCCTCATCCAACCTGGCCTTCAACACCTCCAGGGAGGGAGCAGCCATAACCTCCCTGGGCAGCCTGTGTCAGTGTCTCGCCACCCTCACTGGAAAAAACTTCCTCCTAGCATCCCCTCCTAAATCTCCCCTCTGCCAGTTTAAACCCATTACCTCTCACCCTGTCATTACAAGACCTTGTCAATAGTCCTTCCCCAGCCTTCCTGTAGGCCCCCTTCAGATACTGGAAGGTTACGATAAGGTCTCCTCGAAGCCTTCTCTTCTCCAGGCTGAAAAGCCCCAACTCCCTCAGCCTGTCCTCATAGCAGAGGTGCTCCAGCCCTCTGAGCATCTTTGTGGCCCTCCTCTGGACTCTCTCCAGCAGTTCCATGTCCTTCTTTTGCTGGGGGCTCCAGAACTGCACACAGTACTCCAGGTGGGGTCTGACAAGAGCTGAGTAAAGGGGGAGAATCACCTCCCTTGCCCTGCTGGTAATGCTTCTCTTAATGCAGCCCAGGACACAGTTGGCTGTCTGAGCCGCGTGTGCACACTGTCTGCTCATGTTGATTCCACCTCTAACAAAACTTGCACCAACATCAGAACCAGGTTGTGCAAAGCCATCTTATTCTAACATTGGTTTGCCTTCCAGGTAAGCGAAGCAGCACTGCATTCAGCCAGCAACTTTTCTAAAGAATTCCTGCTGCAAACCAGTGCAGTGAGAAAGGCTACGAGACACAAAGTACAACACAGCCACAAAGGTGAAATATGAGCAGAGACTTGCCACAAGAAGATACAGTCAATTACTTAAAGAAAGTGCCTATCCATGAAGCACACCACGGAGAGTCTGTGTAGCATGGAATCGCATCCGGCGAAGCACAGAACAGAACAGGAAGGGAAAGAATAATTAGGAATTGATGAAGTGGTACCTTGGGTTATAAAAGGTAAAGCTTAACATTATCAGTGATTTTGTACAGAACAAAGGCTTCAATTTTAGTGCCATGTCAGGGGGTGTTTTATGCACTCAAAATTATATTATAAACACTGAAACACTGTTTATTTTTCTCAGTTTATGTATTTGTTCTATTAAATATCATTGTTTATTAATGCAAAACAACCTATAGAGGGAAATAACTCACAAATATTGAGTTTCCCTCTTTATCCCCTCCCGTGAGCTGCCAGCTTTTTTCTCTCACATACCATTTCTCATCAGAGAAGAATTAAGAATTGCTCTCAGAGCTAAAAATAAACATATTATTCTTACGAACACAGGTTCATTAGGAATGAAGTTACAGTACAGTGGTACAATTCTTTCTGCTTTTGAACCTATTCACTTTTCCTAAATGTATCTTGGAGCAAAGCTGGAGGTGGGGAGATTCACACTGGATGTGAGGAGGAAGTTCTTCACCATGAGAGTGGTGAGAGCCTGGAATGAGTTGCCCAGGGGGGTGGTTGGGGCCACATCCCTGGAGGTGTTTAAGGCCAGGCTGGATGAGACTCTATCCAGCCTGATCTAGGGTAGGGTGTCCCTGAGTATGGCAGGGGGGTTGGAACTAGTTGATCCTTGTGGTCCCTTCCAACCCTGACTGATTCTATGATTCACCCAAGTCTATACCTTAACACCTCTTCAACTCTCCAAACAAATCCACCAGAAGATGTTTAATGTGCTTCCATTTCAATACAGAGAATCTTCTGTAAAATCAGAATCCTTTTAAAATCTGTTTATTACTGGTTTATTTATTAATTTCTGAACAAATTAGCAGACAACTGATTTCCTGAAAAAAACCCACAACTTTATTTTCTCTAATATATACTGACACCATTTATGTCACTATATACACCCCATCTAATTCCCTGCATTAAAGAAGCCAAAGAACCCTCCTGTAAATACCTGCATCCAGGCTGCAACTTCTACCTGAGCTATGATATTAAAAGTGGCAAGTGTTGGGGGAGAAAAAGTTTTATATTTTACAGGATTACAGGATGTTAGGGGTTGGAAGGGACCTCCAGAGGTCATTGAGTCCAACCCTCTTGCCAGAACAGGACCAGCAACTCTAGCTCAGGTCACACAGGAATGCAGCCAGATGGGTCTTGGAAGTCTCCAGAGAAGGAGACTCCACAACATCTCTGAGGAGCCTGCTCCAGTCCTCTGTGACCCTTAAAGTTTTCTCATATTGAGGTGGAACTTCCTGCACTGTAGTTTATATCCATTACCTCTTGTCTTATCACAGAGCACTGGTGAGCAGAGCCTGTCCCCTCCCTCTTGAACCCCAGCCCTCAGATAACATTGATTAGATCTCCTCTCAGTCTTCTCTTCACCTGACCATACAGTCCCAGGTCCCTCAGCCTTTCCTCATAGGGCAGTGCTCCAGCCCCTTCATCATCAATCATCATCTCCACTGGACTCTTTGGCGTAGATCCCTGTCAATTATTTACATAAGTTCTTCTTCTAGTTAACTATTATTTAAAGCTATAGATCTGAATCTTACCCAGCAGACAAAAAGGTATGCAAGCAGTTCACCCTGCCCCTTCTTTACCTTTCCATACCGATACAGCAGCATGAGTCTGACTGATGGAAAAAAAATCACTGTAACCTTTTTTAGCAATACTCTCAAGTACGAGCAGTGATTTCAGGTGCCCCTTACAGGACACAGTAAATGGGCTGGGATTGCAGAAAGCAGGTGATGAGAATCTCTAGAAGCCAGCCTCTTTTACAGGCATCTCAGAGAAATGAAAAATAAATGTATCCAAAATTATTCACATTACATATACTCTTGCAAGTTCTCTTCTGATTGCCTGAGGGGGGGGATAAAACAGCAGCCTGTGGGGGGAGAAAAAAAAACAAACCACACAAGTGTCCATCAGGCTCATTGTGATTTCCAGACCCACTACTACTGATGTGCCAAGTATTCTTTGGGGACTTAAAAAGATATTGTAAGTAGCTTAATAAAAGCTATTATGTATTGCTATAGGACACAAGAAATATTAATAGATTAAAAATGTGGGTTTTTTAAAAAATACCTTGCACAAGGGCTTCAGCTTCTGCAACAGATTCTGAACGAATCCCGTTCAAAAAGACTGTAACTCAAATAAGAAGACATAGCGCTAGTGGAGAAAAACTATACCAAGAAATACATCTAGATAAAGCTGATGCATATGCCTTTTAATTAGTGCAGTATATATTAATTTTTCATGATGAAAATTCCAGTTGCTTTCCAAAAACAAAGGGAAAAATCAGGATGAATGACAAGCTCTCCCTAAATCTTCCTTTGAAAGCCTACAAGGAAGACTGGATAAATGCTGTATCAAAAGAATTTACCCCATTTCATAGAATCATAGAATGGTTTAGGTTGGAAGTGACCTCAAAGATCATCCAGTTCCAACCCCCCTGTGCCATAGGCAGGGACACCTCCCACCAGAACAGATCCAGGGAGGGAGCAGCCACAACCTCCCTGAGCAACCTGTGCCAGTGTCTCACCACCCTCACTGCAAACAACTTCCTCCTAAAATCCTGTTTCAATCTCCCCTCTGCCAGTTTAAACCCATTCCTTCTCATCTTGTCATTACAAGACCTTGTGAACAGTCCCTCCCCAACATTCCTGTAGGTTCCTTTCAGATACTGGAAGGCTACGATAAGGTGTCCTCGAAGCCTTGTCTTCTACAGGTTGAAAAGCCTCAACTCTCTCAGCCTGTCCTCATAGCAGAGGTGCTCCAGCCCTCTGATCATCTTTGTGGTCCTCCTCTGGACTCGCTCCAACAGTTCCATGTCCTTCTTGTGTTGGGGGCTCCAGAACTGCACACAGTACTCCAGGCTGGGTCTGAGGAGAGTAAAGGGGGAGAATCACCACCCTTGACCTGCTGGCCACACTGCTCTTAATGCTGCCCAGCACATGGTTGCTGTCCTGGCTGCACGTGCATATTTTCAGCTCATGTTGAGCTTTCCATCAACCCAGACCATTTGATAAGAAGCATTACAATGTTGGACCTGATTCCGCCATCAATGAACTCAAATTACATTGGTGAGGAATTTAATCTGCTTCAAAACCAAGCTCCTTGGTTAAAATGCTATTTAAGGAGGTAAAATGGCTAAAGTCCTGTAACATGTAATGTATGCAGATAAGCAGTTCTATAGATAAAATGCACTCATTAATGTATTTAATTCAATGTTTTCATTAACAACACTCCATCTCCCACAGCCTCTCAGAAATATCATGCAAGGAAACATCTTGAACCAAAGTGCCAGCAAGGAAAAGGAAAAATCTGGGGAGGAATAATAAACTGTGCCAGTACAGGTTGGGAGGTGATCTGCTGGAGAGCAGCCCTGGGATTCCTGGTGGATAACAAGTTGTCCATGGGACAGCAATGTGCCCTTGTGGCCAAGAAGGCCAATGGGATCCTGGGGTGTATTAGAAAGAGTGAGTCCAGCAGATCAAGGGAGGTTCTCCTCCCCCTTTACTCTACCCTGGTGAGACCTCTTCTTGAGTCCTGTGTTCAGTTTTGGGCTCCCAATTTGAAGAGAGACAGGGGTGTTGGACTTGATGATCTCCTTGGGTCCCTTCAAACCCCCAAACATCCTGTGGTCCTGCGTAAATCCATCACAAAAACTTCAAATCTCTAGCTGCATTCCCTCCCCCCACCCCAGTTCTGAAATAACCTAAGAATCTCAGGAAAAGTGAATTTTTTTTCCAACTGCATCTGCAAAGAGCCATGAGCAGGTAGACACAAACTAACGGAGATGATAAATTTGGATCTATCCTAAAACTGCACGCAGTCACCTTGCAGGAAATGAACTGCAACCTGTACCACAAGGATGTATTTACAATTCTAGACTCTGCTCAGAATCACAGCAGATTCCCATGCCCACACACGAATCAAGGCTCATCTAACAAGAGAAAAGGGCAGCACGTGAAGCACCTTGTCTTCACATATGCCCTGTTCCTAAATCAAGCTGCTTGGATGTTTAGTACAACTCATTCCTTCAGTGTCTTGAACAGAAGAGTGGCCTTTTGGCACTCCTGAATTGGGTTTCTAATGTAAAACATGGTATTATGAAAACTATCAAAATTAAATCTAAACAGTAGCTACCTGTTGTCCTTGCTAGGAGTTATGATCTCATTTTAAAAGCAATTAATTCAAACAAAAATCCCACGGGAAAAAAAAAAAAAAAAAAGGCCAATTTTTATTTTCCTTATGGTTTCACCTAATTAAGAAGCTGTCCTTTGGATGTACTGAAACCTGGATTTGTATGGATACCCCCTAAACATCCATTCCTCTTCCCTCCAATTTCCTATACAGTCTCAGCTGTCTCAACATCTGACCAATGCCTTCCAACCCCTGCTCCTTCCATTGTAGCACCTTCAGCTCCAACCCCAACAGCCAAGCATACAAGAGGCAGCGTTTCCTGCAGCTGGCTCCACAGCATACTCATGGGTATTGGGAGCAGACAGGATGCTCACCACACACACTGCAGCCTTCCCATCCGTAGCAGCACTCATTTCTCCTGTCTGCTCTAGACAGCCACCAGCTTTCATTACACATACAGAAATATAATTGCCTTTGAGACATCTACCCCTCTGTGGAAGCTGGTCTAAGGCTGTGTAGCAGACTGCACAGGGGCACTCACAATCCAGGCTAAAAATAAAGATTTAATAATGCATTATACACAAGCTCATAATCAATTAGCATATATAATTTGACAGCCCATTCTGTATCATTTGAAATGAAATTGATTGTCTGCAACTGGCATGGTACCAGGTCTCCAACTAAAAATAAGCACCCTTGCTATAACTGGGGCTGGGGGGTGGGGAGGGAATTACTCCATAAATATTCCTCTTACAGTCCACCACTACTTTGTTTCTTTCCCTTAAGGGCCAGACCTACACATCACTCTATTATATAAGACTGTCCTTTATCTCAGAAGAGGAAGTTTTCTTGCAACATAAGATCTGCAAACATCACCTTGAACACATCTTAAGGGATGCTCAGAAACCCAGCAGAAAATTAAAAGCACCTCAACATATCTTACTGCTTTAAACAGTACAACTGGGGGCAAACACCAGATTTTTCTGCATTAAAATAGCCAGCACCAAATGAAAACACAGGACTATCACAATGGGAGCCCTTGAGCAGAAAGTCTCCTCAGCAAGGGCCGAGGCTTCAGAGCCCCACAGAGCCATACGAGCATGGATGCTATGAAGTAACATCCACTTCTTTACCTGTTGCTTTAGGTGAAATACAAGAAAGAAACAAACAAACACATTGGGGCACTTCACAGAAGCAGCAGCAAGTGTCCCATTCTTGGATGGCTGCCTTAATGGTGTGGTAGAGCACCCCAAGCTGTCACCTGGCTATTCCTGAGCTGCCTCACTAATAAGACAGAACTGCTATTCCTGAACTGCCAGACCAGACCAGGAGCTCTATGTTTGAGTGAACCTCAGGTTTTCTCACCGCCAGCCCTGACTGGATCTCCCAGAGTGCCTGTGCATACAACCTGCTCTGAGGCAGCTCTCCCAGGCAGCCTGGCAAAATCACTTTTCCTTTCTCCTCACAGCAGTTAAGCAGCACACAGAAAATTGAATCGTAAGGGTTGACAAATAATACATCACATATCATAGTGCTAGGAAATTTTCCTGTCTTTTGAAAGAAACTTACTGCTGAAGCCTTAATTTGTGGGAGTTGAAAGCCTCATAACAATTTATGTTGGATTAAGGTTCCTGCCCAGTTAAGTGCCAGTACTGACAGTCCTAGATGAGTTCCCATCTTATGATAACCATCAGCCACATGCTTACAGGCAACATGCCAGAGCACACTGCACTTCATCTGCCTCCCCTCACTACAGATTATGCTCCTCTGGGGACACTAAATCCCACAATTCAACACCATTAGCTAAGAACTACACTAAATCTTGCAAGCTCCTCTAGCAGCTGACAGGCACCCCCGACACCTCCCAAAGCCTGTGAGCACACCACTTTGTTCAACTTGTGAGTGACAAGCACAGAAGAAGTTAGGAACTCTTTCTGTATTTAGTCTCAAGATGGGTGGCTAAGTTACTGACCATCTTGCCACCAGCCACCCCAAATGAGCACTAGCTCACATCAGCTGGCACATTTCAGTCTCATCTATTCTCCTAAGCTGGTAGAGAAGATGTTCCAACTTATGAGGTCCCATAACCAAGTTGTGAGCTGCAATTCTCTGTGAAGAAACACAGGGAGCCCTCTCAGCTCCCCAAAAGATAAGACATCCCTTGCTGCAGAATCAACCCACTGCCACTCCATCCGCAGCTTCGGGCAGAGAAAGGTTACACATTTAATGGCCAAGTTGGAAACACGTCACAAAGGAAAAATATCAAAGCATACCTGAAATTTCAGTCCGTCTTTAGCTGCTCATTCCTTTCAGAGTATCTCCAAGTCACCAGCTGCGAAGATGAATTCAGCACCGCTTCTGCCCTGTGGTGTTACATTACCAAACAGACCCCTTCCCACCACCGTCTTGTCACGCACCACGTCTGAGCTGGAGACCAGGATGTGGGGTCAGATAATGTCAGGGAGCAGGCTGCTAGCACTCTTTCCCAGGGACAGAGCTGCTCAAAACAGGTCTGGCTTTTATCTCCACTGCCTCTCTCCTCAAAGAAAGGCTCTTAGTCCTCACCTGAGCCTGCTGCCAAGACAGCTGCGCCCATTAGTAATTCCTCCCTCTCCCCAGTTCTCGGAGCTAGATTACATGAATGCAAAAGTCATACAAGGAACATCCTCTTCCCGTGTACTCTCGCAAATATAGGTATCTCTGCTTTCCCTTATAGCCTCAATTTCCATTTTACTTTTCATTTGCATACTCCTTGCAGTCTAGATGGTTTTAGCTCACTTACCATACTGTAAGAGATTTAGAAAGTTTAACAGCAATCGTGTATCATCTTCAACACACATATGTTTTACTCGACTCACAGTATATAGCCTGTTTTAGCTACTCAAAAACATTACTTTCTGTGTAACAACACAGATGATTCACTTGATATCAGCATTTCTGGCAGTGTACTTTTCTGCAGTGAGAGCAAGGAGCCACAAAATGAAACTGAAGCAAGATTCAGAAGCTTTCAGTGATTATTCACTTATCCATAGTCTGGCAGAAGTCCCCATTTATTCTGTGTCCATTCTCTGCAACACCTCTCAGATATCCTGTCTGAGAAAGCCCTGATGGGCAGAGTGCCCTTAACCTGTCATTGAGAGTCCCCACCCAAACAGACAGGATCGAACTATGACCTAAGTTTGGCAACAATAATCAGGCTGGTCCTTGAGGCAGATGAGGCTGTTTCCGGGATAGACAAGTTCACTCCAGCATTGCTGGGAAACAAATTCATTTGTCTAGGTTGTGCAACACGCTGAAACCTTAATATCTTTCATTTCAAGCTATCAGAACCGTGGAGAGCTTACAGAACATCAAGAGTCATCACCTGTGCTACCGCAATCCACATGTGTTATCACCTACACTACTGCACAGCACGGAGCCACAATCTCCTGTCACCTTGACGTTACCTCTCCGTTATGAGAGACACACAGCATCATTTTCATAAAGCGGTGGCAACTTTTGGAACCCCAAATCACATTGATTTTCTCATTGTTTCACCCCAGCTGTCTCTTTATACGTTTGCAATCCCCAGTGACTCCAGCATCAGCATCAGACGGCGTCAGCATTTGTCTTTCGGTTTTACTGTGGAGGAAAATGCCAGCGGCTGGCAACCCCTGCTTCACTGGCATCGCTCTGCTATTTAACAACTACGAACCAGAACCTGATCCTGAAACTTTCTCAGCTCACTTTTGTCCTGGTAGGGCATAAATCCTGCCAAATTAGTTCAAACCTCTGCTGTCCTCCTCCTCTAGCAAGATCCAGGGGTTGAAGGATGTGAGTAAACAATGAGGGTTTGGCCCAAGAAAGCCCCGTGGCACACGAGCAAGTCAAGCGTCTTGTGCTGTCCTTCAGGTGTTAGGGTGGACACCTAGGCGCAGAACTTTGAATTAACTGGCCAAAAACAATGGACGCTAGTGCCTATTGGCCAGTTTCACCTTTCAAAGTGGTGTATTTAAGGGGGTGATTTAGAGTCATTGTACTGCTTCTCCTGATGCTTTCACCCGGACTGGACATTGCACCTCTTTTACAGCAGCCAAGTGTTTGCAGCGTGCATTGCAGATCTGCACCAGCAGGGGCAAGGCAAACCTTTCCTCCTTTTCCCTGGGACACTCCGTACCTATCGTGGGGTTAGAATTTCCCCTGTTATCAGGCTCCCTGTTTACCAAGTTTTGACTGTCTAAACTCTTTAATTCCGTGTTTATAAATAACCTTTGTGTAATTGCCTTTTGTCGACCGAACATCCAAAGAACCTCAGGGAATTTTCCCTAAATTGCTAGTATTAATAATAAAAATATTCATAAAATTATTAATAATTAATAACATGTTATAAGAACAACAACTTTTTTTTTTTCACTTTTAACAACTTTTCCATTAGTTTATTAAGTTACAAATAATGGTGACTGCCAATGACGATGTCCAAATTTACTACAAAATCCTTAAGCTAAGCTCTAAAACTGTGGTTTACTGCTCGATGTCACTGTGCTAGCCACACAACCATCAAATCAGATGCTTTCCCCCTTCCCCCCCAATCCCCTGGTTAGCTACAGTATAACCAACACTGTGTCAGGGAAATGAGTGGAATAGTACTAAGCAAGTACAAAGCCATTTCATGACTAGTTTGCTTAAAGGTACCAATATCTCCAGTATCATTAAGTGGGCTCTTGGCATTACCTGACCTGTATTTCTC
The DNA here is from genome assembly GCA_013396835.1 of Psilopogon haemacephalus. Classification (NCBI taxonomy): domain Eukaryota; kingdom Metazoa; phylum Chordata; class Aves; order Piciformes; family Megalaimidae; genus Psilopogon; species Psilopogon haemacephalus. The sequence continues at coordinate 217,708 of VWZI01003781.1, read as the reverse complement.
ACCTCTGCAAAAGCCCTGACAGCCTCTGCACTGTAACTGAGCAGCTGAGGCAGTATGAAATGTTTAAGGCCTTTTTCTTTTGCTATTCTGGGCCCTTTAATGACAATCCTGCCACACACTATATATACACTGATAACAAGAACTTGGCACATGTGGGTTCTTTTCTTTTTGGCAGTCTCTTTCTGAACTATGGCTCTATCAGTCACCATCCCTTTCCCTGTCATAGTTCATATGTACTTTCTCCAGACTTTATAAAGTAAAAAAAAAACACAAACAAAAAAACCACCAAACCTATACTTAATACAGACTTGAGAACAAAGCTGTTTGCAGAGTCATGAACAGGATCAGCCTGCATACCAGAGCTTGGGAAGCACCTTTCAAAGAGACTCCATCTGCAGCAACATTTTAGAGCTCTAAAACAGCCTTTGCTTTCGCAGGAATGCAGAGACATGTTGGTAACAGACAGCCTGAAATTCAGCCTGATATGCTTGCTGCCAGCTTTTGCAAGAGCCAGACTTAACACACCACTGGTGGCCAGTTTTAGACATGCATCATCTCCGACTTACAAGGTGTTATGTGGCTCTGTAATACCCAATCACTCAGCCCGACCGCACATGGCACCTGCACTCCAGATTGGACAAGGAGGGCCTGGAGGAAGAACACACTTTTGTCTCCTCTTACTAAGCCCACAGCCCAAAATGTTCACCAAGCCCACTTTCTTCATGTGGGTTTGACAGGAGCAGCTGTCAGACGAGGAATCCAGAATCCACTGTGCCGATTTGAGTTCCAGTGCACAGCCAACACGTGGATCCACCTATCATCTGGCCTCCTCATACTTGCTACTCGTGCTGAGACACTGCTCATTGCTTTCAAAGAGCTCATGTAGAAATTAGCAGAAGCACAGATACCACTGTTTGTGCTGTCTGTAAAAGTAAGCTGAATGATTTTTGATGACCATCCATTTAGCAATGCCTGCTTAACACCCACCTTTTGACTACTATTTGCATCCATTATTCACCAGACCCTGAACAGTATTTGCCAACGGTTAGAAAAGAGGAGCCACATTATTTAAATCACAATACAGCATTGCAGCAGTCATACTGCAAAGAAAGTGGTATTTTGTGACATGCAGATTAGGTAGGGGAAAAAAATATAATTTACATTTAAGCACCATTTTGTACTGAAACAGCATTAAGCATCTGACACAAGGGGTAGAGACTGCCAAGTGCGTGGGTGAACAATCATCTTCCACAGCAGAATAAACTGACCAGTGCACCACCATAAGGCAAAAGCAAATGAAAAACAAACAATAAAAGCAGCACATCCTTTTCTACTTTGTTTCTTACTTGATGGATCTCATTGACTATTCCTCAAAATCCCTCTTGCAAAGGCTTGAATTCTGCTGCACAGACTTTTGTTTTGTTTTGTTTTGTTTCAGGATATGTATCAGAGCTTATTTGGTATCTCCTACTCTCTTTCTTCCTAATTGCTATGCAAAAATATTAGCAAATTTTCCAGGCAGATGAGTAAGTGGCAGAACTGGAGTGTAAACTGACACATTCCCACCTATTAGAATTAAACTATGTTTGACCCTTGTGTGAAGGGGCTGATGTGGTTAAGATTAATGAGTCAATTATTTCTACTTGAGATATAAGGCATCCAATTGTTTCACTATTTCAGTACCAGCAACCATACTCCTCCTGCAGTGTTTGACGCCCATAAAATAATTGTGAAGCAGACTTCAGCAAGACATCATGAGCAACAGGCTTATTCTAGAAACTCACTGAGACGAAAAGGAAATGGGCTAAGGGTACAGTTAGAGCAAGCCTCCAAAGCCATTGGCCTTAAAGCATTTCACTTGACAAATTTAAGCTCCCACAAGCTGATGTGCAACGCAACACAGCTGATGGCTTGTCATTCAGCTAACCTTCCACAAGGAACCTGTGCTCCAAACACCATCGTGTTATGGCACTGACAGCCCCCACAAACCCTGATAGGGAAGGAAAAAAAACCCAAAACCTTTACACATACACACACACTTTCACACAATTAACTCTTCCAAGATTTGTAGGTCTCCATTTCACAGATATCTCATAATGCAGCAGAGTATTTCTTAACATTTGATAGAGACATCACTGTTTTAGAGCAGGTGCAGTCTCACAGAAGTGTACAGTGAAAATTCAGGTGAGCCAATAGTGATGCTCTGCTCCATCACTCCAGAGAAACTCCTAAAAACTGGTTAACAAGGTATGTATGTTCTGGAATACCTACACTCAGCAGAACAAGGAATGCAAAATTACTGACAGTGCTCAGCTGCAGGAGCTCATCCATTCCCTCTAGGTTAAAACCACATTTCATAAAACATTTCAAAGCAGAGACATTGAGAAGTTCCTCTGAGTAATGAGCATCTAGGAAACTTCATGTGAAGCCTTCTCAGCATCTTGGGAGAGAGACAGGGTCTACTCCATGTACTAACACTGCACCAACATGGTCTGTGGGAGTTAAAAGACAGGACTTGTGGCCTAAAAAGACCTCTGCAAGCATGAGGAGATATGGAGGGACACATTTTTTTTTGTATCTCCATCTTCCTAAAGGCTCACAGTATAATCTCACTTCTAGAGCTGGCCCAAATTCGCATTGAAGAAATCTTTTAAGTTCTCAGTATGTAAGCTTACGTAAGCTGGGCTCTAAATCAGCAGCTTTAAAAATATGCACTTTAATACACTAGAGGAAATTAGAAGACATTTTTAACAAAGTTCATTATAAATCCTTTTCAATATGACCTACATTATGAAGTTCCCTATCTTATATGGCAAGGATTTGCTGCAATTTTTCTCTTAATCCAAATGAAGAAAAACAGGTAATCAGGGAAAAAAAAAATCAATGGGACCTGCAGAAGTGAAACTTAAGGCTTTAGTCTGACTTGATGAAGTCCATTTTGCTGTTATTTTCAATTTGACCTGAAAGTGTTAAAAGCAGAACCCTGGCTTGCTCCAGTTCTGGTCTCCAACACTGGAGATCATAGAATGGTTTAGGCTGGAACTGACCTCAAAGTTCATCCAGTCCCAAACCCCCTGTGCCATAGGCAGGGACACCTCCCACTAGAACAGGTCACTCAAAGCCTCATCCAACCTGGCCTTGAACACCTCCAGGGAGGGAGCAGCCACAACCTCCCTGGGCAACTAGTCCCAATGTCTCACCACCCTCACTGTAAAGAACTTCCTCCTACTATCCTGTTTAAATCTCCCCTCTTCCAATTTATGCCCATTACCCCTCATCCTGTCATTACAAGACATCCTGGCTTCACCAGACCACTGCCAGTGATGGATACCAGCAGTCTAGGACGGTGGTCTTCCCCCACCATGGGAAGAAAGGACCATTCAACCTCCCCAACCACACCTGCACCCACCTTCTGCTCAGCTCGTTAATAAAAGCACTCATGGGAGATACTAGCAGAGGCAAAGGATCAGCTCCCCCCAGCTAGAGCAGGTGATGAAGGTAAGGGCCTCATCAGGTCCTCTTCAGACACTCCCCAGTGCATTTTTATTTTGATGGCAGGTGAAAAGCCTCTCAGTGCCCCTTGAACCTTTACCAGAGCAGAAGTGTAACAATCAGAGCAGAGCTACTCTCAGGGAAAAGGATTCAGAGAAGATCCACACTGCCAAGGAGTTTTGGGCATAACTGTGTGGGAGAAGGAATAAAACTCAAATTCAATAGACCAAACCACTCCTCACCATCGTCTCCCTGCTTTTGGGAGAGGAGGCCTCGGTTCCCAATAAAATAGCAATCAAAGTCAATGCCACCTGCCCCAACTACAAAAGCTGCTGCATTCTAGAAAGGTTTTGCTGCTGTTGGATCCGGCAGGATCAATCCCATCAGGTGTTAACTGTCCTGTGTAGCTGCAACCACAAGGTGACATCCCCTAATTGAAGTTGCACAAAGCTCTTTCCAGCAATCAAATTGTGAAAGTGAGTAAAAAATACTTCTAAAAGTTCATGACTTTTTTCTTTTCACATCAGCAATCTTCAAAACCACTTTGATTTTATTTATTTTTTTAACATTAAAAGTCAATCAGATTACGAGAAGAAAATATTTGGGGTTTAGCTATCAAATTTCCTTGACGGAAAGAGTTAGAGTTTTTAATATGACTTTATCTCTTGCTTTTAGCAATAAATTCAGGATTCAATCAAACAGAAAATAAAATGCAAGCTCCCTATTACTTCCATGGAGCCTTTAGTGGAAAGAACAACCTTTAATATTTCACAGAATATAAAACTATGCCAAGCTAGATGCACACACATCTTGCCAGTGCTTTAGCAAGTGGTAGTTTCCTTCGTTTAAGTGCAGTAATGACATGTTTGCCTGGTCTGTATGCCCACCAAGTATGGGGCAAGTTAATGAGATACTTTGCCAAGGGTTTAGCCTGCCTCTGCAGCACTGCTTCTGCATATCAAATGTGGCTGATGCTGATCTCACCACCTTCCTCATTTTCACTGAAACACCTATCAGGGAAGTGGAAGGGACAATGGATTAAAACTTTCCACAGCTGTCAGGAACAGACAGGAGATGGTACATGAGCGCTTGAAAATGTAATAAGCTATTCTGCAGGTAAGTTATTTAATTGGTCAGAAAGGCCTCCTTTTGGTAAGATCTGGGAGACTGAAGCTTGTCTGAATGACGTTTTGACAAGGCAGAGGCTTTAGGAAAATTCCCTTTAGTTGGAATAACCAAAAATGTGTGTTTAGATGTACTTTTGGATGAAAAGCACAGCAGACAGTGAAAGCAGCCAGCAAAACACAGCCAGCAAAGACAAGACAACACTGAGCACACATCAGCAGTAGCACATATTCAGGAGATACTGCACAACACCAATGGGAAGGCAAACACTGTGCCAGGCAGGCTCGTGGTCCTGGGCTCCAGGCAGTCACCCAGGCAGCAAGCAAAACATGCAATTAAAATTCCCCTGTTAATGAAAACTTAGGCATATTTGCATCCATTCATACCTGTTATCTGTAAAATCTACTGCTAGTGTTTAACTTACTGGACTGTTTACATCCCTGCTTAATTAAGCCCCAGGGGTGACTTTTAATCTAATTTACACCCAATAAATCCTAAATCGCCAGCATGCACTCAGATTTACTACAGTGTGTAAACAAGGCAAGAAGCTACACAAAATGCTTAACACAAACATTTTTGTTTCGCATGACTGTAGTCACCAGAATCTTCGACAAATTTCTTTCAAAAAAAGTTTTAAATCACTTTCTCTCTGCAGACTTCTGATTCACCACTTTGCAGCACAGTCTACAACCTGCTGGTTTAACCTAGAAAAACTGCAGGTACAGGGCACTGCTGCTCTACAATCACAGAACTACTGAGAAGAGGGAAAAATTAATCCATGCTGAGTGCCATACGGCTGCTGCCGGACTGCTAATGATTTAAAGTTGCCTTACTTTAAAGTTTGTGTAGTTGTTTCTGTGACTGAGTGCAAGCAAACCAGTGCTGTCCCTCTGGGCTCATCTGACACAGCCACCACTCCTGGTGCGCCGGGCAGTAGCTTCCTTCTGGTAAAGGTTCATTCAAGACATCAGTTCTTGTCTGATCTGAGCTCACTTTAGGAATGAATTCCCAGCTGCAAGACAGATCAGAGCTCTGGCTTCTCACTATTTGCATTTTGCTTGGGGCAGATAAACGCTGCTGCAGGGAACGAGCAGGGATCCACCACCTCCCTTCATCCTTGATGCACTTCCCCATCACAGGTTAGCATAAAGCTATCGTTCTTCCCTGGTCCTGCTGCCAGCGACACTATCTACTGCCTGGAAAGACAAGAGAAGGTGTTTGACACGTTCTTTTCCTGCACCCAAGAGAAATGTATTATCAGCCCAATAAACCTGGTTATCTATTGAACAGACAAGCCAGAGTCCTGCGAGCCTCCTCAAAAGCAGGTTGGTTACGTACCAGCAATCGTATTACACAACTCTCCTCGGTTTATCTTTTATTCAAAACCACTCTTTAGAGAAGACAAATGAAAAGCTCAAACAACAGAATCCCTCATTGCTCCCAGCATTCTTCATCGCTAGCAAAACTTGTTCCAGTAAGAGTGGAAGACAAATGAGATTATTTCAAGACCGCAGGCATAAATTATGAATACAAACGCTACGGAATATGTTACTTCGCACTGCCCCTTCGCGCGCGCGGTCAAGGGAAACAAAATACATGCGCGCAGGGAGACGAAAGGCATAAAGCCAAACAGCATTTTAAGTCTTGCCCTCAGCACCTAACACTTGCCACATATATTTCTTTTAGAGATTTGCACCCAGCAAAAAAATCCCTGCTTTCTGACCAGGTTTGTCCTCGTTTCTCAACACCTGGACAATTAAAATCCAAGCACTTTACAGCACCGCAGCCCTGCAGTCCCCCATTTTTCAAAAAGTTTGTCCTGCACAGCCTGAAACACACAGCTCTCTGAGGTCTTTTCCCATTACCATTTTTCAAAGCTTGCTTCTGGGTTTGGTTGGAGCGGGGGGGGGAGGGCAGAAGTTTCTTTGTCTCCGATTTCTATGCTAAAGTGCCAAGAGGTACAATAAGAATAGGTGCAGGCTGCTAATATTGTGACCTCTCTGGGGATTTATTTGGAAAACAGTAGACAGTCTAAAATGAGTAAAGACTGTCGTTTTCCTCTTCATTAAACAACTTCTCATCCATGCATAAACACCTAATTCTCCACTGAGCTCGCCAGAGTATTAAAGTCATTTGAGAAAGAAATCCAGACAGCATCTTACTTACAGTTTGTTTTATAAAAACACAACTATGTTCCTGCAGCAGGACAGCAGCTCACAGGACACCTGCCATCACTCTGCTTGGAAAGGAAGGTTATTGGGCTACAGATGAGGCTGGAGGTGTTTCAGCAGCCAAACAAAGCAACAGACAACCTTCTCCCAAGCAAGACAACCATCATACTTGCACCAGAAAAAAAAACAAAAAACAAAAAAACCAGCAGTGCAAAGAAGTTAATGAATCCTCACTCGGATGGCCTTCACAAACCTCTTGTAGGGCAGCTTCTGAACGCTGCCACAAGAGCTGGAGGAGGCACAAAAACACTCCAGTGAGTACAAGGACGCTACACTGAGCCAAAGCACAAGGGTAGAAAAACATGCAGCCCCTAAGCTCACCAGATTTCTCTCTGCACCTAGGTCTCAAGCACAAAACCAGGATAGAGTGGATTGAGAGTAGCCCCGGGGAGAAACAAGGTTTTCAGAGTGTTGGCAGATGAAAAACTGAACACAGAATGGCTTAGGTTGGAAAGGACCTTAGAGATCATGACCTCCATCTTCCCTGCCTCTCAATTTGACTCCACTGCTCAAGGCCTCATTCAGCCTGGCCTCGAACACTCCCAGAGAGGAGGCATCCACAACCTCCCTAGGCAACCTATTCCAATGTCTCACCACCTTTGTACTGAAGAAATTCTTCCTAAGATCCAGTGTAAACCTACTCTCCTTCAGCTTAAAACCATTCCCTCTTGTCCTGTCACTAGACACCCTCATGGAAGTCCCTCTTCAGCCTTCCTGTAGGATCCCTTCAAGTGCTGCAGCTCTAAGGTCCTCACAGAATCTTCTCTATGCTGAACAACCCCAGCTCCCTCTGCCTGTCCTCACAGCAGAGGTGTTCCAGGCTTTGGATCATCTTTGTGCCCCTCGTCCAGCCTCTCCCCAACAGCTCTGTGCCATTCTTATGATGGGGGCACCACAACTTGATGCAGTAATCAAGGCAGAGTCTCACAAGAGCAGTCTGCTCACAGCTGAGAAAGCCAACACATCCTGGGCTGCATCCAAAGCAGCATGGAGAGCAGGTCAAAGGAGGCAGCACTGCCCCTCTGCTCTGCTTTGGTGAAACCCCACTTGGAGTACTGTGTCCAGCTCTGGATGGAGGATGGAGCCAGGCTCTCCTCGGTGATGCCTGGTGACAGGACAAGGGGCAATGGGTGGAAGCTGAGGCATAGGAAGTTTTATTTAAACATGAGGAGGATTTTTTCCCTTGGGAGGATGAGAGAACACTGGAACAGGCTGCCCAGGGGGGTTGTGGAGTCTCCCTCTCTGCAAATATTCAAAACCCACCTGGATGCTTTCCTGTGTGATCTAGTATAGGCGATCCTGCTTTGGCAGGGGCATTGGACTGGATGAGATTTCCAGGTCCCTTCCAGCCCCTGACATTTTATGATTATCTCTGTACTCCTTAGCACAGGAAAGGCGTGAATCTGCTGCAGCAGGTTCAGAGGAGGGCCACAAAGTTAATCCTCTCATTTTGGAACCCACGAGCTATTTCAATTCTGACAGACATGGGAAGTGCAACTTTCTATATTTAAGATGCCTGTCTGGATTGAACATTGTGTTTTTGCAAAACATAGCCATATCTTAGCATTAGATCTAATCCATTTCACTCAAGGCTGGCTGCACACAGTAATGAACACATGGTTATGGAAAAAACAATGTACTGAATTATTATGCACTAAAACCTGAAAAAAAAAAAGGTAGTATTTTCAATAAACTTTTTTTTTTTTTTAAGTTGCATTGATTATACAATCACACAAATTTTATCCCATTTAAATACCCAAACCTGTATTTAAAACTTAAATCGTTAGGTACAGTTTTTGATTGCTGTGCTTTAATATCAGCTCAATTGCTCTGTTAATCATCTTCAGCCTAAGGAAACATTGACCCATCTGACTTCTACCATGCCACATGCACAGGTGTGGTGGTTTAGCAGTTACCTGCCCCCCCCACCTTTTTATAAACCCTGGCTAGGACTCAGAACACTGAAAGTTGATAAATGAAGCTTTACATTTACAGCAATGCACAATATACAAGGAAATATTTACAAGGTATAACAGATATTTACAGATATATACAATGAAAAGGTAATACAGATACACCACAGCCCTCCCAGAGACCCAAATCCCCAAGACGGGTAACCAACCACCCCCTACCACCTTTCTCCCCTTCCCCAATCTTATCTCACCACCTGTTGATGCTGAAGATAAGCTGAAGTAGATCAGCCAGGAGGTTAGTAGCAGGAAACTAGTTAGTAGAATTACTCTGAATTAGCTACCAAGACAGAGAGACAAAGGAGACCATGCAAAGAGCAGCCGCAGCCAGAGCGGTCAGAAACCATCTGATATCTAGTGTTTTGGATACAACACTTTAAAAACAATTTTTTTCTTTGTCAGTAAAACTCTGGGCTGAAGTGACACACTGTGTTTACCTCTCTCAGCCAATAGTCTAACTTCTCACTCAAATTCTCCAATTATTTCAAACCAGCACAACAGGAAATAAAAACTAGGAGGGAAACAACTCTACAAAAATATATCCTGAAAAAAAAAAAAAAACAACCAAACCTACATTTGAGAATTTAGTATTTCACAGGACAGCTGGAGCACAGCAATGATTTGAATGGAAGCAACCGTCAGTGCTTTTACCCAGATACTCTGTTCATGGATCCCAGGCCTTGTGGCTACTCAGATAAAAGGATTCCTGTGATTACGTTAAGCAGGGACCATCATTTAAGATAAGCCAATAAAAGCCAATTAAGACCACAATGCATCACACATGGTTTATGTACAACATTTCTTTGATAGCTCCACACAAATGCAAGCTGTTAGTTTTAGCAATTAGCAGTTTTCATGCTTTGTTAAGATAATGGCACTAATCCAGGGAGAAAAAAAGGTAATTCATGGGGAAAGATCCCACCATGGTCATTAGCAACCCAGCCAAGAAACCGCAGCTCTCCCACAAACCCCATGACAGCAGTGCACAACCCAGAGACACTGTTTTATGTAGAAATTCAGTATCAGCCAGCATATCTGAAACGATGATATGGCTCCACCATCTCCAGCTTCTGCTAACTACATCAACTGCTCAAGTTTTGCTGTTAGCTTGTGCAATTATCCCAGGATCTCCATCACAGAATCATAGAATGGTTTAGGTTGGAAGGGACCTCAAAGATCATCCAGTTCCAACCCCCCTGTGCCATAGGCAGGGACACCTCCCACTAGAACAGGTCACTCAAGGCCTCATCCAACCTGGCCTTGAACATATCCAGGGAGGGAGCAGCCACAACCTCCCTGGGCAACGCTTTTCAGTGTCTCGCCACCCTCACTGCAAACAACTTCCTCCTAACATCCCGTTTCAATCTCCCCTCTGCCAGTTTAAACCCACTACTCCTGTCATTACAAGACCTTGTCAATAGTCCCTCCCCAGCCTTCCTGTAGGCCCCTTTCAGATACTGGAAGGCTACTATTAGGTCTCCTCAAAGCCTTCTCTTCTCCAGGCTCTCAGCCTGTTCTCATAGCAGAGGTACTGCAGCCCTCTTATCATCTTCATGGCCTCCTCTGGACTGGCTCAAACAATTCCATGTCCTTCTTGTGTTGGGGGTTCCAGAACTGCACACAGTGCTGCAGGTGGTGTCTGATGAGAGCAAAGGGGCAGAATCCCCTCTCTTGTCCTGCTGGACACACTGCTCTTAATGTTGCCCAGCACACAGTTGCTGTCTGGGCTGCACTCACACTGGAGGCTCATGTTGAGCTTATCATCACCCCAGACCCCTAGGTCCTGCTGCTCAGGGTTGCTCTCAGACATTCACCACCCAGCCTGGAGTTGTGCTTGGAATTTTGCAGGACCCAGGTGCAGGACCTTACACTTGGCCTTGTTGAATTTCATGAGGTTGGCCTGGGCCCACCTCTGCAGCCTGTGCAGGTCCCTCTGGATGGATCCCTGCCCTCCAGCAAGTCGACTGTGCCACACAGCTTGGTGTCTTCTACAGACTTGCCGAGGGTACACTCGAGTGCATCAAGTTATACCTCTGTAACTCTGAGTTGCCCCTTGATCTAAATGTATTCATTTCAGAGGAGATTGTCACCTAAGTTTTGCTGTAATTTTAGACCAAAAGTCAAAAGCAAAGAAATCCCCAAAACCTCAGACATGCACAATGGGTCTGTATTTAAATCATGGGAGATCAACTTCTTCCTTCTCCTCAGGATCAGTCATTAACCTTCTCCCCAGCAGCTCAGCATTCGCTCAGCACTGCTTCCATGTAAGATGTTAACAGTCAGGGAAGCTCTGGCTTAAAGGTTAATCACTTCAATTCCTTCTTTTAAAAGGGAGTTAAAGATCTATTGGACTGTTCATTGCACCTCTCTCAAAACAGAAAGGAGATCGCTGAGAAAAATCTTCAGTTAATCAGCCTGAGGAATGAAAAAGCAGGGAATTCTGCATTATTAATGAAAATCAAGGCAATTAGATAAGTAATAGCCTCCCTTCCATTGCATAATACAGCTAAAGTTGCTTATAAGGCTTCCTGACAGACAGCATTTCAAGCCAAATTAAAGCAGCCTTTCCAGTTATGAGTAGTCTCGTCTTATCCACTTGGGATTTGCTGGGTTCATCCATGATTGTCCTTAGAACTGGAGTGGTTTATTTCATCCTGCAACTTTTTAACATTCTGCCTTATTATGAAGGTTACCTTTCTCACATACATTTTACATCAAAAACATGAGCGAGATCTCACCACAACTCCATACGCAAAATACTCAACTGAATGCCAGAACATTAATCCAAGTCCCAGATCCAAATGAAGCCAAGAAGAGTTGATTTGAATGCAGGCATCACCAAACCCCATCCTACCAGCTACTGACTCTGATGAATTACCAGAAATTTCCACTGAATATCAAAAAGATAACTGAAATACTCCAGCCAAGCCCAGAATACTTCATTAAGCCATCTCAGTTGCAATC
>VWZI01003781.1:192993-205912 GCA_013396835.1 Psilopogon haemacephalus | reverse complement strand
TATATATATATATATCATAAAGATGCTGGGAAAAGTTTTAGACAATCAAACAATGGAATCAGTCCCTATGGATGTTCATATGCAATTCAGAAACCTGTAAGAAGGATGCACAGGCCATCTGTTGTAAAGTCAGAGGAAGAACTGCAACTCACTCAGCAATACAAATTATCTCCACAAAGCGACAGATCTTTCAGCACAGTATTATGAAAATAAATATGAGTCTTGGGTAACCTTTCCACTTAGTGGACTTCAGTTTCCCATAGGAGAAGTGAGCATAACAAGTTTTAATTCAAGGTCTTAACTGAAGTGTTTCCCCTTTCGTGTGCCTCCAGTGACCATTCTTGGGTCTGTGCTATGCATCCCATACAGCCTTGTGCCATTACTTAGATACTTTCAAAAATAAAACTAATTATGACATACAAATACACCAGTAATACTCAGAGAAAGAATATACCTGATGTCTGGTGAAAAAAATAAAAGCTGTGTGCAAGTCCTGTACTTGAAGTGCACTCAAACTCGGTGGTCTTTAAGAAACAGTATTTCATGTACTCCTCATTGACACACTTTGCTTAGAAATGGCCAACAAACAGAATAATAAAACTATTAAATGTCAGGATGTGGTGCATTGGCTCAATTTATAGCATGCTAGCACATTTGCACAGCATAATGTCCATTTTAGTAAGTCTTGCTACTTCTTACACTAATTCACAGCTTTATGACAACCCAGTGTAATGAATTCAAGAACAAAATTTGTTGCAACAGTAATAAACAACAGCTCCACTTAAAAATAAATTTTAAAAGCCCTGATGTATTCAAGGAATATAAAGAAGGAAGAACTACCTGCATCAATGGGCTCAGCCCCACCAGAAAGGTGTGTTGGAAGTTTAACCTACATGTCTATAAAACACCTGCTCTGCATGTCTCCTCATGCATTGCCATTAGCTTCAAACACTCAGTAACAAACCAAGTTAGAAGAAAAAATTGTAGTCAGGACTGCAGCACGGAAGAGAAATACAGGACAGATCATGGAGAAGAGAAGGCTTTGAGGAGACCTTATAGCAGCCTACCAGTATCTGAGGGGGGCCTACAGGAGGGCTGGGGAGGGACTGTTCACAAGGTCTTGTAATGACAGGACGAGGGGGAATGGGTTCAAATTGGCAGAGGGGAGATTTGAACGGGATGTTAGGAAGAAATTCTTCACAGTGAGGGTGGTGAGGCACTGGAACAGGTTGCCCAGGGAGGCTGTGGCTGCTCCCTCCCTGGATGTGTTCAAGGCCAGGCTGGATGAGGTCTTGAGCGACCTGATCTAGTGGGAGGTGTCCCTGCCTATGGCACAGGGGGGTTGGAACTGGATGANGCATTGGCTCAATTTATAGCATGCTAGCACATTTGCACAGCATAATGTCCATTTTAGTAAGTCTTGCTACTTCTTACACTAATTCACAGCTTTATGACAACCCAGTGTAATGAATTCAAGAACAAAATTTGTTGCAACAGTAATAAACAACAGCTCCACTTAAAAATAAATTTTAAAAGCCCTGATGTATTCAAGGAATATAAAGAAGGAAGAACTACCTGCATCAATGGGCTCAGCCCCACCAGAAAGGTGTGTTGGAAGTTTAACCTACATGTCTATAAAACACCTGCTCTGCATGTCTCCTCATGCATTGCCATTAGCTTCAAACACTCAGTAACAAACCAAGTTAGAAGAAAAAATTGTAGTCAGGACTGCAGCACGGAAGAGAAATACAGGACAGATCATGGAGAAGAGAAGGCTTTGAGGAGACCTTATAGCAGCCTACCATTATCTGAGGGGGGCCTACAGGAAGGCTGGGGAGGGACTGTTCACAAGGTCTTGTAATGACAGGACGAGGGGGAATGGGTTCAAATTGGCAGAGGGGAGATTTGAACGGGATGTTAGGAAGAAATTCTTCACAGTGAGGGTGGTGAGGCACTGGAACAGGTTGCCCAGGGAGGCTGTGGCTGCTCCCTCCCTGGATGTGTTCAAGGCTAGGCTGGATGAGGTCTTGAGCGACCTGATCTAGTGGGAGGTGTCCCTGCCTATGGCACAGGGGGGTTGGAACTGGATGATCTTTAAGGTCTCTTCCAACCTAAACCATTCTATGATTCTATGGGCATCACCAAACACCCTGATGATCCAGGAACATGTGCAATCCCATGTGCTAGAAAAGAAAGCCAAAAATCTCAGCTTACTTTGATGAAACATGCTTTCTGGTTTTTTTTAAGCCTCATAATCTGATTAACCCAAGCACACGAGCACCAGCACATCTAGCATCACCCAGCTTTAATGTGCTGTTGACAGCAAAACAAAAATCCGTAAAACTCCATGGAGCCAGGTGTAGTGGGTTAGCAGTTACCTGCACCCCCCACCTTTATAAACCCCAGCTAAAACTCAGAGAATACTGGAAGTTAATAAATTAAGCTTTATATTTACAGCAATGCACAATATACAAGCAAATATTTACAGGATATTACAGATATATACAGTGAAAAGGCAATACAGACACCATAGCCCTCCCGGAGACCAAAATCCCCAAGAGAGGGTAACCAAACAGCCCCTACCACCTTTCCCCCCTTCCCCAGCCTTATCTCACCACCTGTTGATGCTGCAGATAAGCTGAAGGTCGGCCAGAGAGATTAGTAATAGGAAGGAGTTAGTAGTTTTACTCTGAATTAGCTAAAAGACACAGAGACAAAGGAGAAAGCAGCCACAGTGCCGAACAGACAGAAGCAGTCTGCTAATCTGGTTGTTTTGAGAACAGTTCTTACAACAACTTTTTTTTTTTTCTTTCTCAGTAAAACTCGGTGAAGTGACACACTGTGCTTTTATCTCTCTCAGCCAATAGTCTAATTTCTCACTCAAATCCTCCAATTAGCTCAAACCAACACACCAGGTTACACACCAGAATGAAACTCCATTGGATGTAACAGCAGAGACAAACCGCAGATAAATAATCCCTCAGACTGAGATGCTGCTCTGGGACTTCTCTTATTTATAGTTTGAATTCTTTCTCAATTTTCAGGTAAAAAAAAATTTTATACAAACACGTGCCCAGGCCATCTGATGTCAAATGATCATTCATCTTTTCATCTGTGGCTGATCTCCCGAGCTGCATCAGGAGAAATGTGGCCAGCAGGTTGAGGGAGGTGATTCTCCCCCTCTACTCTGCCTTGGTGAGACTCCATCTGCAGTACTGTATCCAGTTCTAGAGCCCCTATTATAAGAGGGATGTGGACATGCTCCAGTAGAGAAGGGCCACAAGGATGAGCAGAGGGCTGGAGCACTTCTCCTATGAGGACAAACTGAAGGAGTTGGGGCTGTTCAGGCTGGAGAAGAGGAGGCTCCCAGATGATCTTCTTGTGGCCTTCCAGTATCTGAAGGGGGCCTCGAAAAAAGCTGGGGAGGGACTTTTTAGGCTATCAGGTAGTGACAGGACTAGGGGGAATGGAGCAAAGCTGGAAGTGGGCAGATTCAGACTGGATGTCAGGAGGAAGTTCTTCACCATGAGAGTGGTGAAGCCCTGGAGCGGGTTGCCCAGGGAGGTGGTCAAGGCCCCATCTCTGGAGGTGTTTGCAGCCAGACTGGCAGAGGCTGTGGGCAGCCTGATCTAGGGTAGGGTGTCCCTGGTCATAGCAGGGGATTTGGAAGTAGATGATCCTTGTGGTCCCTTCTAACCCTGACTGATTCTATGATTCTATGATTTATTTCTGAAGGGGTGGGAGAGGATAAGCAAATGGAGCAGAGCGATCACATCACCTCTTATGACAGCTGAAATAACACCATTGTATGTGGAGCTCCCAAAGCACACATTCCTCAAAGAATCAAAAAAAGCTGCTGAAGTTCATTTTTGTCCGAGCATTAGGGTCAAGTGTCCATTACTGAGACACAGAATTTAAGCTTGAGAATACAACCCCAAACCTTGGTGTGTTGAAGCAACTGACAATGCAGCACTGCCTCATACCACAGGCACATTTTTCTTTTTCTGAGGTCTTCTGTACTCACGACACTTTCACAGGGTACTCCAGTACCTCCAAGTCTACAGCTCTATAGCCTTTACACTGCAGTTGCCTGTTTCTAAACGAATGCATGCATGGTTCAAAACAGACAACTAAAAAGGCCACAGCTAAGCTCTTTCCAAATCAACCATCCTGCAAACATAAGTGTGTCACCTGCACTCTCCCTTTTGTCTTTACTACTTCTTCTCAACAGAGAAGGACTATTTCACAGATTGTGAAAGAGCATCTCTGGCTTTTATTAGTAACTATCTACTTCATAGTCTGTAAAACTGACAAAAATTATGGCAACCTGGGTCATTTCAACTTGCACTGTCCTAATGCCAAGTTAGGTACAGATCTCTCATGCAACAGAAAGAACTTTTCTGCTTTCCCTCACATGCCTTAGAGCCTTTCCAAACTTCCTGAACTCTTCCTTCAGAAAGCCCAAAGTCAGAAATAGGTCTTCAGTGCACTTAAATATAAAATGGTTCAGAAAAGCCCCAGTGTAGCCACACGATTAACAAGGGCCACTTGTCAGGACCAGCAGTGGTGGGGAACACATCGAACATTTTTTTAAAGCCACTTCCTTCCAATTCATTTAGCAGCAGGTCACTTAACTGCCCCAGAAATGGTCTTTAAGTGCAAATGCAGCGTTTTATCATTTCTCCACTACTCGATTGCAGTACAGCTGGCCAATTAAATATTTAATACCCAAGTCCTCAATATTTAATTAGAGACAAATAGCATTCTTTGGTACTTTCCTTGCATTTGAAAACAACCTTTCCCATTGTACCTATACATAACATTTAATGTGGCAAAGATGTATTTAAAGTTATTAGAAGTTTGTTGATAACAGTATTAAAATGAATTAATGCCTTGTCGGTGACTGCTGCACATTACAGTCTCAGGCAAAGTGAGAGAGCAGCCCTGAGGAGAACTTGGAGGTACTGGTGAATGAAAACCTGGACATGTGCTGGCAATGTGCACTCGCAGCCCAGAAAGCAAACTGCATGCTGAGCTGCATCAAAAGCAGTGCAGCCAGCAGGTTGAGGGAGGTGATTCTGACACTCTGCTCTACCCTGGTGAGACCTCACCTGCAGTATTGTGTCCAGCTCTGGAATTCTCAATACAAGGACGTGGATCTGTTAGAGTGGGTCCAGACAAGGGCCACAAAAATGACCAGAAGCCTGGAATATTTCTCCTGCGAAGGAAGGCTGAGAGTGTTGCAGTTCTTCAGCCTGGAGGTCTCCAGGGAGACCATATTCAGTACTTTAAAAGGAAAGATGGGGACATACTTTTTAGCAAGCACCATTGTGACATGACAGGAGGGGATGGTTTTAAAGAGGGGAGATTTAGACTAGACATAAGGAGTAATGTTTTTACAATTATGGTGGTGAAATATTGGCCTATGTTGCCTAGAGAGGTGGTAGATGCCACATCCCTGGAAATATTCCAGGTCAGGTTGTTTGGAGCTCTAAGCAACCTGATCTAGTTAAATATGTCCCACCTCACTGCCAGGTGGTCAAACTAGATGACCTTTAAAGTTCTCTTCCAACCCAAAGCATTCTAGGATTCTATGATTATTACTGTACACAAGAAATGTATTAAAATAATAATGTTGCTGGCCTTAACCAAGTAATCCAAAAAATACACTTGGCTCTTCAGGAAAAATGAGGAAGACCTTTTAAAAAAAAAAACATTAAAGACATAATTTCATCTGTCATAGCACTTTTGTAATGAAAGTTATCACTTAAATTACTTATTTAATGACTGAACCTTCACACAAAATTGATCATGCCATAGCAAGAATTAACTATTCTGAGACTGTAACTGATTTTGATCAGCAGTGTTCCTCTAAGACAATATTCTGGAAAATGGGACACTACTATTTTACAAGCTAAGATTAAAGATGTTCCCCCAAAGGAAAAAAAAAAAAAAAACAACAAACAACAAAAAGAACCCAAACAAAAACAACCGAGAAACACAGAACACAATTTGTTCATCATACCCATCATTGCACCCGCCCAGACCAAGCAACTTCTAATCACTTGGCACTTTTCTTTCAGATGAAGAATAATAAAAGCAACAGTCCAGAGCCTGAGACCTCGGATCAGAGTTGCCCATGACATCTGCACTCTCAAGTGTTATTTAGCTTAGTTTCAAGAGTCCCTGTCCAACTCAATTTGCATTCAGGTCTGCTAATCAATGTGTCTGTATTTCCCAGACACTTTCTGCCTGCTTCCCTTCTCTGCCACTGGCAGGTGGGGGAATTCCACCCTAACTATGCGAGTTTCTGCCACACAGATTGATGCCACTTATGTCAGAAATCTTTGCTACTGGGCAAACAACTTCCAAAACACCTGATTACACGACTAACACAAGCAGTCAGGAATCCACCATGTTTGTCTTCAGAGGACACTGTTTGGATTATTAATAATCTGTTATGAATTATTAACAATAATTTTTAATGAATATATTTTTTAAAATTATTAATATTCAGAAATTCTGGAAAATTCCCTGCGACTCTGGATGTTCGGCTCACAAGAAGCAATTACACAAAGGTTATTTATAAACACAGAATTAAACAGTTTAAACAGTCATAACTTGGCAAATAGGGATCTGGTAACAGGGAAAATTCTAACCACACCTGTGGAGTACTCACTGATGAGATAGATGCAAAGTTTCCCAGTAGAGGAGGAGGAAAGAGTTGCCTTGCCACTGGTGCAAGCTGCACAACAGGTTGCAAACTCGTGGCTGCATGAAAGAGCTGCAAATAGACCTCAGGCCCCAGTGAAAGGCAGCAGGAAAAAGGGAGTAATGGCTCTAAATCACCCCCTTAAATACACTATTTTGAAGGGTGAAACTGGCCAATAGGCACTAGTGTCCATTGTTTTAGCCAATGAACTCAAAGTCTTGTCCCTAGGTGTCTACCCTGGCACTTGAGGGACAGCACAAGACACCTGACTTGGTCATGTGCCAAGCACTTAGCCTTCAGGGCTTTATTGAGCCAAATCCTCCACTCTTCTGCTCATACCTGGACCTGCTACAGAAGGAGGAGAGCAGGGGTTTGAACTAATTTGTCAGGATTTTATGCCCTACCAGGACATACACAGAAGCCATTTTGGGGATGCTCCACCATCCTGAAATACATTTCTAAGGATGAGTACCTGAAGACTCACTATCTTCCATTAAATAAAATTCAAGCAAGTTTCTGGAGGCAACATTTTTTAAATCTAAAACAATAATCCTACACCTTGGGAAAAATCAAACAACATTAGGTAGCATTAATTGCAAATAAGTTATCTACTTTTCCCATGTGTATTTTAATTATTTATGTAGCCCTAAATGAAAAAAGATGATACAGGCACTCTTGAAAATTTAAGAAATCCTGGGGTTTTAGTTTAAAGGCAAAAAAACCCTTCCAAACCACTCAGCTTTTGCCATTTCCACATATTGATGTGACATTTCCAGTTTTGGTGCTTTACCCACTACTGTGAAAGGCAGGTCTGCAACCAGAGTGACAGCCAGGACACAAATGCAACCTGAACTACTGGTAACTGCCAAGAACTTTGAAGACATCTTTTCAGCTCAAAGATCAATTATCTTCTCTGAATTCAACCTTCACAACATCAAGGAAGACATTAATTTTAACATGAAAGATATGTCAAATAACGTTAGTGAATCCATCATCATCATCATTGAGCAATGTATTACTCTCACTCAATGTCAGGCTGTTTCGAGGTAAGGATCCTTGCTGGAGGTTACTGGGATGGAGCTGTGACAGAGCAATAAGTGATTTGATTAAGAAACACCTGAAGATAGCCCTAGGCCATTGCTAGCAGTTCGTGTGGTTGCCCATGGTAGATTCAGAATGGATGTTAGGAAGAAGTTCTTCACCATGACGGTAGTGAGACACTGGAACAGGTTGCCCAGGGCGGTGGTGGAAACCCCATTCCTGGAAGTTTTGAAGACCAGGATGGATGTGGCTCTGAGTAACCTCATCTAGTATGAGGTGTCCCTGTCCATGGCAGGGGGGTTGGAACTAGATGATCTTTGAGGTCCCTTCCAGCCCTGACAAGTCTTTGATGCAATGATTCTCAACATGATCCTTTGAAGAGCCAAGACAGAGCAGGTATGACAGCAGCACCTTGTGGTCAGAAGAAACCACAGCAGTAGCAGCTTCCCTCCAATGTCCCAGAAGGGGGACGTGTGCATCTCCTGCAAGTCTCCAGCAAGGTGGCCACCAAAGATATGGCCACCAGTACTAAGGCCAAACTGCCTTATGCTCAATTGCTCCTCTTGGCTATGCTATCAGTGTTCTGCTTTCTTTCCTACTACTTACTACATTATTTCAAATTAGGATAATCTGGAAATAATTGTCTGTGTAGACTGCTTAAATCTGATCAAGCGACACAATGCATGCAATGTGCACTCATGGCCAGGAGGACCAATGCCATTCTGGGGTGTATTATAGAGGGTATGGCTAGTAGGTCAAGAGAGGTTTCTCCTGCCCCTCTACTCTGCCCTGGTAAGGCCACATCTGAAGTACTGTGTCCAGTTTTGGGCCCCCAAGTTCAAAAGCAACATGGAACTGCTTGAGAGTGTCCAGCACAGAGCCACAAAGATGACTGAGGAAATGGAACATCTCTCTTACAAGGAGAGACTGAGGCAGCCAGGGCTTTGCAGCTTGGCTTGATGAAGAGTAGACTGAGAGGTGACCTTATCAATGTTTATAACTATGTAAAGGGTAAGTGCCAGGAGGCTGGAGTCAGGCTCTGCTCAGTGATGACCAATGACAGGACAAGAGGCAATGGGTGGAAGCTGAGGCATGGGAACTTTCACTTAAACATGAGGAGGAATTTTTTTACTGTGAGGGTGACAACACTGGAACAGGTTGCCCAGGGGGGTTGTGGAGTCTCCCTCTCTGCAGATATTCAAAACCTGCCTCAACGTGTTCCTATGTGATCTGGTATAGATGATCCTGCTCTGGCAGGGGGGTTGGACTGGATGAGCTTTCCAGGTCCCTTCCAGCCCCTGATATCCTATATTTTGGTGATTCATGCCCCAACAATCACCCCTGTAAAATAAAGAAAAGGAGCTGTCTCAGCTTAACATCTTCCAAGGTGCAAACATCTCAGCCACATTGCCCTCAGTGGGCATGGAGACATGGAACAAGACTTCCTGAGTCCAAGCATTTGGTTCATAAACAAATGGTTAGTTTGTTTTCAGGTTGGGGGGTTTCGTTTATTTGGTTGGGTTGGGAGGTTTTTTTGGGTTGGTTTTGTTTAGACATATGATCTGGAAAGCTTACTTACAGCTTAATGGCTTTGAATAGAAATTAGAAACGATTGCCTCGCAAGCCAACGTCTTGTTTATACTAGTATTTGATTAACCTTTTCTTCCCCTTTCTCCCCTCAGCATTCTGCAACTTACAGAACTAAAAACATTGATTTTAATAAGCGTTAACATTTACACAGGGATTTCTGGATTCTGCCCGTGACCACCTGCCTTACTGGATTTGAGGACCAATCCTCCACACTGCCCAGCAGCACTCATTTTCTTGTATATAACCAAAGAACGTTATTTAGTCTCCAAAGCCCTATCATACAACCATCGTTGCTTGCATTAAAGGAGGCAAGGCAAAAACAAATATCCCCAACAATTGGTGGAGAGGTTTCCAATAATCCTAAACCCCTCAAGGGAACTGTTCTAAAAACTTGCTAAAACACTGCATCTCCACACAGCTCACTAAAACGACGACGAATCTCTCACAGAAGATGCTCCAGCTCTCAAGTTCAAAGTCACGTGGGCTTCTAAATTTTGTTTACTACCTCAAGAAGTGCCTCTAAACAATTTTATAACCTGCTTCAAGATCTATTAAGAACCCAGGTGGTGTTTAGCCCATTCTGGACATTTACAGCAATTTTCCACTTGATTTTAAAGATACTAATGTTATTTATACCTAACCTCAGCATGGGATCCTTGTTGTCAAGTTATTGTATGTGCAATTGCTCCCACAGAGCTGAAATTTCTTTCCTGTAAATACATTATACATTATTTAATAGTATATATTGATACCAAAGTGCCTATATATAGTATCCTTATAAATATATTATTAACTCACTGCTTTACAAGTGCTGGCTTCAGTTCATTCTCATCACTACAGCTGCTGCTGCTACTCCAGCATTGCAGTGGTCAAACTCTAAATTGTATCAAAAAGCAACCCAAAAGGAGAAGGTTGAGTGGAACCATCAGCACATAAATGCTTGAGTCACTGAACCAATTCCTATATGGATGTCTGTAAGTCTCTGTAGAAAAGTAAGAATTTACAAGATTAAACCTTTTTTGTTTGTTTTGTTTGGCTTAGTTTTGAGTTGTTTTGGGTTGGTTTTTTTTTTTTGCATCTGAAACAATAGCTAAGCAGGGCAAATGATGACAAATTAAACTAAACACAGCAACAATTTGTATCTATTAAAGAGAATATGCAAATTTGGTCCTACATTATGTTATCATAGCTCATTTGTTTTTCTTTCTTTAAATATTCAAGTTCTAATGGAATAATTACTCAGAAATGTTGGCATATGTACAGGCATATATTTAGAGAAGCTGAAGATGCATAGAAACAATCTGTTTTGGACTAATCTTCAGCTTGCCACAGTTGTCACTTAGACCCATCTATGATGAGCTGAGGCTGTGGCTGCACTTGCCATGTCAGCTCAGTTCAAAGAGCAGAGCTCCTTCAGGGAGCAGCGATTCATCAAGCCAGTCACTTGTGACACGGGCAGCAAACCCAGCACAGAACACTAACAATTACTTCTCAGCAAACACAGAATATTGAGACATAAAAGAGCTAAGTAAGTTAGAGACACTGCTGAACGCTACACACTGAGGGCAGGATCCTGATCTGTTCACTATCCAGAGTGTCTCTCACCATGCTGGAATTGCTCCAAGTATATTCCACTGATCAGACAGAATATTTCACCTTTTTTTTTTTTTTTTTAAATCAGAAAACCAGAAATATTTCCTTGTTGTTGCTTCAAGAGAACAGAATTTCAGAGTCATTCTGATATGAAAAAAAAAAAAAAAAATACAGCAGACTGTCAGAAAATGTATTTTCTTTGATTTCCTTACTTGCCCACACTCTGATGCTGGCTGCATTTTTGAAAATGGAACTACTACTGGAAAAAAAAAAGAAAAAAAAAACCTTTCAAGGATAGTCAGATGAAACACCTTTCTAATGTAAAAACATTTCCCTTATAGCAACAATAACTTCAGACCAACTTAACTGGGGCAATTTCAAAGTAAGCAGGAGAATGCCACAGCTGAAGACCCACAGACAGCAATAGGGAAATAAAAAAATATTTTTTTTAAATGGAGGATAAAATTCCATTCCTACTTTTCTTTGATTTGCTATCAGTTTCCCTTGTAGTTTCATCTGCCTCAGGAAAAGAGATTTAATTTGTTATTACTTACAAAGCATACTCAATTTTGAAACAATTATGAAAGTCTGAACTTTGTTTCACTTTACAAAGTGAATGTTCTGTAAGGGAGTTCTCTTTTCTGTTTTTTTCTTTTTACTGTTTCCCATCTTCACACCCGTGGCACTTTCTCATTCATGGATATTACTGAAAGGTTACACAACATATATTTGAGCTGACCTTAAAACTCAGAGGGGCACAAGTATACAGACATAGGCCTTCTCTTCACAGGAGTATGCAAGAGAGTAACTCTTCTAGAGTACGAGGCTCAAAAATTAAAACTACACATCAGAGGACTCAGCCACTTCTTCATACTAACACACAAAGTTCAGCCCCATCACGATGCACTTGTTATCCATTATTCAGCACCAAAAAGGATTTGAGTGCTTCCAATCTGTGGGCTGTGGTGTAGACAGGACATGGCATGGGATGAAGGCTTTCCATATCTTCAAAAGAAAAATCAATATTCTATTAAACTTTTGAAGACATCTTAAAGGTCCATTTGGTCTTGTTTTCAATTATTCTGCAGAGGTGTCAAAGGCCTTTGCAAACATGCCACTTCTACTTTTTCTTTTTTTTTAAATCTCCATTAGCACTTACATCTCCATCTGAGACACACATCAACATGCATGACTCTCCATCTCTAAGCACCTGCAGATACACTGAGGAAAACCAGCTCTGGCCAGCGATTGGATACTCTGTCCTTAAAGAACTCAAGCTTAACACAGGAGGGGAAAAAAAGTGAACAAGGGGGGAGAGGGAGGAGGGAAGAAAAATACAAAGACTCAGGCACAACAAGTACTTCTACATTGTCAGAGTAAAATTACTTGCCCAAACCCACACTACAAACTAATAATACCAGTCCTGGCTCCGGAAGTCACAAGCTCCCAGCTATGTGCTCAATCCTTTTAGACCACATTAACTCAGTTTTTAAACTAGAAAGGACTGCCTTCAAGTGCTGCAAAATTGAATCAATCACTGATTGACTAGTAAGAAGTTACTGATTTATAGCTGACCTGGACTAAGTGACAGCCCTGACTAAAAGAGAGGATCAGTGAAGCCAAAGATTAAGCTCTGTTTCAGTAGAAACAGCCTACCAGATACTTTCCACAAGCAAGGAGGTATTTATTTCACAAGCTCGGCTGTGATTCTGTGAATTACTCAAGGAAAAAAAAAAAAGAAAACTTGGAATATTCAAATAATATTAAAAGCTGAAAGCAGGCTCTACTCAACTTTTTCTCGTTTTTACTAAAATACTTTCAAGGTATGTTGATTTTCCAGACATAATATTGTTATGTTAGCAGAGAAGAGAAGGGGAACAAGAAGAGTTTCTTCAGGTATATCAGTGAGAAAAGGAGGACTAGGGAGAAGGTGGGACCCCTTCAGAAGGGAAATGGAGAGCTGGCGACAGGGGACATGGATAA
>VWZI01003781.1:168061-192041 GCA_013396835.1 Psilopogon haemacephalus | reverse complement strand
CAGAGGAGGGCCACAAAGATGATCAGAGGGCTGGAGCACCTCTGCTATGAGGACAGGCTGAGAGAGTTGGGGCTTTTCAGCCTGGAGAAGAGAAGGCTTCCAGGAGACCTTATAGCAGCCTACCAGTATCTGAGGGGGGCCTACAGGAGGGCTGGGGAGGGACTGTTCACAAGGTCTTGTAATGACAGGACGAGGGGGAATGGGTTCAAACTGGCAGAGGGGAGATTTGAACGGGATGTTAGGAAGAAATTCTTCACAGTGAGGGTGATGAGGCACTGGAACAGGTTGCCCAGGGAGGTTGTGGCTGCTCCCTCCCTGGATGTGTTCAAGGCCAGGTTGGATGAGGTCTTGAGCAACCTGATCTAGTGGGAGGTGTCCCTGCCTATGGCAGGGGGTTGGAAGTGGATGATCTTTAAGGTCTCTTCCAACCTAAACCATTCTATGATTCTATGATTCTGTATCTGAAATAAACTTACTTCTAGACAGTGCTTCTAGAGTGGGGAAAGTTTTTAAAGCCAAGTACAAGATCACTACCTTTTGTATTCTTATTTAAATCAATAAGAAACCTCACGTTGACTTCAGGGAGTTTAAACATTTTCCCATTCCCTCTTTCAGCTGTGTTTGTGAACAGAGGTGGCAAGAGGGAAGAGGGCACAGAGTCTGAGAAGATACTGGAGAAGCTAGTAGCTCTTAAGATTTCACCTTTGGTTGTATTTCAGACACATTTGTCTTACAGGAGCTAAACTTTATCACCACAGTTTTTCATTAGAATAAGGATATCTATGTATTAGAGTGTTTTGTAGAGATTATATGGGCAGGGTCGGTGACAGCAAGTGAGGTAACTACTGTTACATCATGGTCTCACTCAAGGACCTGTAATAAGCAAAACATATTTTAAGTACAATTGAACAGAATAAAATAGAATAAGCCAGGTTGGAAGAGACCTCCAAGCTCATCCAGGCCAACCTAGCACCCAGCCCTAGCCAATGACACTAAGTGCCCCATCCAGGCTTTTCTTGAACACCTCCAGGGATGGCGACTCCACCACCTCCCTGGGCAGCCCATTCCAATGCCAATCACTCTCTCTAGGAAGAGCTTCCTCCTAACATCCAGCCTATACGTCCCCTGGCACAACTTGAGACTTTGTCCCCTTGTTGTTTTGCTGGTTGCCTGAGAGAAGAGACTAACTCTCATCTGGCTACAACCTCCCTTTAGGTAGTTGTAGACAGCAATGAGGTCACCCCTGAGCCTCCCCTTCTCCAGGTTAAACCCCAGCTCACTCAGCCTCTCCTCACAGGGCTGTGCCCTCACCAGCTTCATTGCCCTTCTCTGGACAGGTTCAAGTATTTGTATCTAGTATGCTAGTTACTAGACAGCATGATACAAGGTTCAGTAGAGAAGGCACCTTACACAGACTCAGTCAAGAAAGAAAGAGAAGAAAATTATTTCACTCTTTACTGAGGCAAGGAATAATTAAATAATCAATTAAATACAGGAAATTATATACATTTCAATCTCTGAAGAAACAAAGAATTTTCTATTTTTGTTAAGATGACTGGTCATACTAACCCCTGGATAAGGAAGAAAAAAAAAAAAAAAATCAACCTTCCAGTATCTGAAGGGGGCCTACAGGAAGGCTGGGGAGGGACTATTCAAAGTCTTGTAATACAGGAAGAGAGGGAATGGGTTCAAATTGGCAGAGGGGAGATTTAAATGGGATGTTAGGAGGAAGTTCTTCACAGTGAGGGTGGTGAGGCACTGGAATGGGTTGCTCAGGGAGGTTGTGTCTGCTCCCTCCCTGGATGTGTTCAAGGCCAGGCTGGATGAGGTCTTGAGTGACCTGATCTGGTGGGCGGTGTCCCTGCCTATGGCACAGGGGGGTTGGAACTGGCTGATCTTTGGGGTCTCTTCCAACCTAAACCATTCTATGATTCTATGATTATGTCCAACCTAAACTTACCCTGCTCCTGTTTCAGTCTCTGTGATTTTAAGATTTTAAATATTGTAGATAATTACTTTGCATTTTGCCTTACCTGTTTTGAATCAGGCAGGATCTCAGGTAATATGAAGAGAAACAATCACTTTTCTTTTAGCATAGCAAATCTACTGAATTAGAGCAGCTATGACCTGGTAGGAAGAGCCTCAGCTCAGCTACAGTTCTTCAAGGCATGCAAAGTCTAAACACTGGCTGGAGGCTGGAGCACCTCTCCTATGAGGACAGACTGAAAGAGTTGGTGATGTTCAGTTTGGAGAAGAGGAGGCTCCCAGGTGACCTTCTTGTGGCCTTACAGTATCTGAAGAGAGCCTACAGAAAAGCTGGGGAGGGACTTTTTAGGCTCTCAGGTAGTGATAAGACTAGGGGGAATGGAGCAAAGCTGGAGGTGGGGAGATTCAGACTGATGGGAGGAGGAAGTTCTTCAGCATGAGAGTGGTGAGAGCCTGGAATGGGTTGCCCAGGGAGGTGGTTGGGGCAACTTCCCTGGAAGTGTTTGCAGCCAGGCTGGATGAGGCTCTGGCCAGCCTGATGTAGGGTAGGGTGTCCCTGGGCATGGCAGAGGGGTTGGAACTAGATGACCCTTGTGGTCCCTTTCAACCCTGACTGATTCTATATTCCCCAGCTGCTAAGACCAGGAGGACCGAGATAAACAGAAACATTTTGGTAATGAGGAAGGTTACACAAAACATTGGAGAGAGGACATTTGACTCAAACATTGGAGAGCAAATTATTCATGACATTTATCCAGCATGTTGCTGAAGTAAAGTAGAAAAACTCAATTCTTGAAAATGAAACTTTTTTTCCCCCCAACTTCTTTAGACTTTCTTTTGTACTTCACTCTGACTCTTTTCCTAGTGGAAGCTCCACTTCATCAAGAGAAGCAAAGCCTTCATCATCCCTTATTGAAGTATCCTCACAAACTGTGCTTTCTCTCATGGTGTCTATCAAGTGTGATGTTAATGATTACAGGGAGATCGAGTTTGTCTTTTGATCTTCAAGTAGGTAGCTCATCACTTAAACTTCCTGCTATTGGACTATAGTTAAATGCTATCTGAATTCCATAGTTGTCTAATTTACTTCCTTTCCTCTCCTCTCCTCTCCTTTCTCTGTGCATGACTTTCTCTTTTAAAAATGCAAGGTCTTAGAGATTAGGCTTCCCCAATGAAAACTGAGTATCTTATTAGCCTGGGTACTGCTCTGAAGCATAGCAAATATTCAATATTTAAGTGTTCCAGGGGAAAACAAAGCAAACAAAACAAACAAACAAACAAAAAGAGAGTTAAAAAAAAATATTTTAAGCCATATTTTCGGGCTTGGAACTTTCTTTCTTCTGCAAATTGATTGCAGTGTTGGAAGCTAGGAACAGCAACATTTCCATGCTTCCCCCTATCCCACAATCCATTTTAAGTCAAGGTTGCCTAAAAATAGGCTATTGGAAGGCTGAGGGACCTGGGGCTGTTGAGCCTGGAGAAGAAAAGACTGAGAGGGTATCTTATCAATGCTCATCAATACCTAATGGGCAAGTGTCAAGAGGATGGGGGCAGATTCTTTTTGGTGGTGCCCAGTGATAGGACAAGAAGCAATGGGCACAAACCAAAGCACAGAAGTTCCACATAAACATAAGAAAAAAACTTCTTCATTTTGAGGGTGCCAGAGCACTGGAACAGATTACCCAGAGAGGTTGTGCATCTCCTTCTCTGGAGACTTTCCAAACCCATCTGGATATGTTCCTGTGCAACCTGCTCTAGGTCAATCTGCTTTAGCAAGGGGGCTGGACTAGATGTTCCCCAGAGGTTCCTTCCAACCTCCATCTCTCTGTGATAGCTTTTTGAAAGAATGAAGACATCTGTGGATGTGTACTACTTCTGCTGGTTAAGACTGGTCTCCCATAGGAGGAAACAATGAAAATTATTAAATTCTATCTTAAACTGCCTTATAAAAGCTAATTTTTCACAAGTCACAACTTTGAGGACTTTTAAGCCCACTCTCCTAGCTCGAACTCCTTGGAGAAGTGTATCCTGTTCATATAGGTCAGGAGATTGCAATCTACCCTTTTCACAATCAAGGATTCTAACATAACCACTCAGTACAACAAACACTTGCTGCTGTTCTCTTCATTATTCTTCTCCAACATCACCACTGCATTTACCCCAGATTCTCAGCTGCAGAAAGCCACTAAGCTCCCCAGAGCGACTTCAAACCTACACAGACTGCATGTAAGGAGTTCAAACTCAGCTCCCAACCTTTCAAGCCCTTGAGACCAAACTGCTTTTTTGTTCAGCAATCTGTGATTCCCTCAAGGCTGCATGCAGGTGGGAAAGAAAAAAGGTAAATTCATAACACTTTCTAGCAAAAGCAGATGCCATGCCACCTCAAAGCACAGATGATTACATCAACTTTACTTCTCTCCACTGAAGAGCATGTGAAGACAACTCAAAATATTCTAATACAGGTTTTAGGGACATCAAGAGCAACTGTGAGGATGGAAAGGAACCAGAAGTCTCTTGAAATCTTCTCTTCCACTCTAGTCACAGGAATTTTCTCTTGAACTTACCTTCTTAGTACTGCTTTATGACTAACAAATGAGAATCTATCCAAATGTTCCACAAACCCATGCAAAGCACACAAAACTTTGTACAAAACAGCAAAAAAAAAAGACTAATAAATAAAAACACTAACAACTTCCTCAGTTATAGCATCAGCAGCCTAAGTTCAACTACATTAACCTTTTATTTCATGCAAGAAAATTTCCACATGGAGAAGTCTGAATACTTCTTTCCACGCTGATGGCACCTGGGTGGGCTACTGAGAGATATCCATGACTGAATGCATTACAGTTACACATCTCCCTAAGAATCACAGAATGCCAGAGGCTGGAAGGGACTTCAAAAGATCATCCAATCCAACTCCCATGGTCAGAGCAGGACCACCTATAGCAGATCACACTGGACCGCAGCCAGGCAGGTCTTGAGTGTCTCCAGAGAGGGAGACTCCACAACCACCCTGGGAAGCCTGTTCCAGTGCTCTGTCATGCCCACAGTGAAGAAAGTTTTCCTCATGTTTACATAAAGCTTCCTATGCCTCACCTTCCACCCATTACCTGTCCTGTCATTGGGCATCACCAAGCAGAGCCTGGCTCCATCCTCACACTTTACATATTTATAAACATTAATCACAGAATCATAGAATGGTTTAGGTTGGAAGAGACCTCAAAGATCATCCAGTTCCAACCCCCCTGTGCCACAGGCAGGGACACCTCCCACTAGATCAGGTCGCTTAAGACCTCATCCAGCCTGGCCTTGAACACATCCAGGGAGGGAGCAGACACAACCTCCCTGGGCAACCTGTTCCAGTGTCTCACCACCCTCACTGTGAAGAACTTCCTCCTAACATCCCCTTCAAATCTCCCCTCCGCCAATTTGAACGCATTCCTCCTAATCCTGTCATTACAAGACCTTGTGAATAGTCCCTCCCCAGCCTTCCTGTAGCCCCCTTCAGATACTGGAAGGCTACTACAAGGTCTCCTGGAAGCCTTCTCTTCTCCAGGCTGAAAAGCCCCAACTCTCTCAGCCTGTCCTCATAGCAGAGGTGCTCCAGCCCTCTGATCATCTTTGTGGCACTCCTTCGGACCCTCTCCAGCAGTTCCATGTCCTTACTGTGCTGGGGGCTCCAGAACTGCACACAGTACTCCAGGTGGGGTCTGACGAGAGCAGAGTAAAAGGGGAGAATCACCTCCCTTGCCCTGCTGGTAATACTGCTGGTAATAATGATATCACCTCTTAGTCTCCTCCTCTCCTCTCTGAATGGAGGTCAGCTTTAGTAAGTTACCTGAAGTCCAAATGCCTTCAAAACATGTGCTGAAGTACTAGTGAGTACTTTGCTCAACTATGATCTAAAGTAAATTCTGATACAAATATAAATAAATCTGAAAAAAAAATCCAGAATTTATAAAATCCTCATTTCTGGTAGAAAGATTATAATAATTCTCATAGTTTCCTCCAATGGGAGACCAGTCCAAACCAGCAGAAGCAGTACACATCTCCAAACGTCTCCATTCTTCCTGATTTATAAAATCCTCATTTACTTTGCTCAACTATGACCTAAAGTAAATCCTGATACAAATATAATTTTTTTTTTTAATCAAGAATTTATAAAATCCTCATTTTTGGTTTCCATACTCTGATTATTTCCCATCTCAGGCACATATTTTATAAACATTTACCATTCTACTACCTCATAACTGAAGTTTTTAAGGTTTCTTTCACTCATTGTTCTGTGAGCTGGACGGGAAACTACTCTCAGAGAGATGTGTTACTGTAATTCATTCAGTCATGGATACCTCTCAGTAGCCCACCCAGGTGCCATCAGTGCATAAGGAAGTATTCAGACTTCTCCAAGTGGAATTTTCCTGCATGAAATAAAGTCTTCTCTTCTTGATGTCGGAGTGGCTCATAGACTTTACTAGAAGATAACTTGGGATTAACCTCACATTAGACAAAATCTTCCTCTATTTTCTCTCTGCAAAGAAATATTTGTACAATTGTCACGAGTTAAGGCAAAAAAAAGAGCATGGTCAAATCAAAAATTGCGCTGTCGCAGCAAAAATTAAAAATTCATAATGAACTGCAAAGACCTATTGTGGCACTCAGTGCTTAAACCCAGAAGGATTTTTTCCCATTTATTAACACCCTGTCCGTGTTCAGCAGCATACTAATGAAGTTAATCTAAAGGCTAAATTTCAATTATGAATCACAGAACCGCATCTCTGCTCCCTGATTGCTCAGATAATCTGAATCAAGCCTTCTCCTATTCAAAGCACAATGCTCGACTGCAGATAAAAGTTCCTGAAACATCAAAAATATTCAGTCCAGAAGGTAGAATCTGACAAACACCTGTTTTCACACCCATGCAATAACTCTGTGGCACAGTAATGATTTCTAATAACTTGACAGACTGCTAGCTCACTTAAAATATGCCGCACAGGTTTGAACAATAAAAGGAACAGCAAATGTTTAAACCTCTCAGGCTTGCAGCCAAGACAAAGTCTTCAGCCAAAGTGAAAAAAAAGGGCTTCCATTTGCTAAAATAATTTAGGAGAAAATGTTTTCCTCTCGAGTACCTGCGACGCATTTGTCCTGGAACAAAACGTGAGAGAGCTGCCAAAGGAAAACCAAGATCAGCGATTGGCAATTAATATGCACAACAACAGACCAAGATATGGTGTTTCATGTCATGTCAACACAGCTCAAATAAGGAGCTGAAGCCACAGAACTGGAAAAAAAAAACACAAAATATGAGTAATAACAATGACCTGGGTCATTTGCTTCCAATTGCTTCTACAGCAAAAGAGTGATGAACGCTTGCGGGAACACCAAACCGTGTTGCTATCCCACTCAAAAGAGTGATAGGAAGGAAATATTGCATCTAGTTTTTAACAAGAAACAAGACAGTAAAGAGAAGTCACACAGCCAGCTCTTAGTTTTCAGCTGAGAGGATGGAGCATGGAAGGACTGTGCACTTTTAACTTTCTCAGGGAGCAAGATGATCATGGGAGAGCCATGAGTCTCAACTGATGACAAACCTGGGTCAAAGAAACCACAGCCCTTCCGATGATCTCTCAGGAGCGTTTTCATCATACAGTGCATACCGTTTCCAGATAATATAACAACTCTAGGTTTAATTCCTCCATTTCTCACGGGGAGTGAAAGCAGAAAGAGCAAATGCACTGTAACCAACCATTATCTGAACATCTCTAGGAGTAAAAACTTCAGAAGAGATTTTCTTCCAAATCTAAGACAAGACAGTGATAAATTCCTGCTTTACACACACCTATCAGCTCCTGTTCATAGTTGAGAGGACAGATGGATACAAGACTCCAAACACATGCTGCTATTCCACAGCACTCAAACACAGGTCAAGTACATTCAACTACTTTTTCATCAAGGAATAAGGCTCAGGGGTGTTTTTTTCTCTCTCTTTCAAGTTAGATGAAGTCAAACGTAGACACCCACACCTTCACAGGAGCCACAGCACAACTGGAGGTTTCTGCTGTCCTAAAACACAAACACTAATCCTGACCATTTTTCAAGTTCAGAGTATAAGCACAAACAGGGCAAATTCTCTACCTCCAGCCTCAGCCTACTGATGTCCCTGTTCACTGCCTTTATCCCTCAAGTACCATCATCCAGTGGGAAGTTGTCAGTGCCTAGATGAACCTAAGAATTTTTAATAGCTGTTTTTCAAGAAGCCATGAAAATAAGTGCTTATCATTTAAAAATAAATAAGTCAGGAAGTCAGGGGTTTTTGTTGTTGGTGGTGTTTTGTTTTTTTTTTTTTTTCCCAGGTTGCCAAGATACTCATAATGTTATCTGCTTTGGCAATATTGACTACTACAACACTGATACATACATGCAAAATGATTTGGCAATTACATCCTTCCAAAAGGCAAAATCCTCTCCTTGACAAAAACCAAAATGGGTGCTTTGGTTTTTGTGTTAGACTGGGATGCTGTGCAAGTTTTCCTCCGTGCCTTCATCCCTTAAATATGCTTTTTCTCAGCAGCATGCCTAGACTGAGGAATAGTCACATAGGTTTGTACTTAGTGATGTGGCCGGTGGAAATGGGGCAGTTGTCGTTCATAGTTTTTACTGAAATACATCTTAATTGAGTAGCAGCATTACACCACAAATGAGCCAGAAAAAAATAAAAAGAAAAAAAAAAAGGCCAACAATAATGACAGACCACTAGAAATAATCTCTTGTCTTCTGGGTAAACTGTTCAATGTTAAAACTTATTATCTGTAAAAGCACCTTTTAAATCACTTTTGTTTTGCCCTGTGGAATACCTTAATGCTTGTGCTGGTAATAAAATTTCTGGCTTGCAATACTGCCCTCATCTATAAGACTGCAAGAGAAGGGAAGGGAAAAGATGAAAAGAGGGAAGCACAGAGCTGCTGTTATTATTAAACCTTTAAGTTACAGAGTTAATTCCAGCTAAACATTTTTATCTGTTGCACTGTTTATATGAAGTGGATTTTTTTTTTTTTTCCTAGAAAGGAAATCTAATTTTTGCACCCGGGTGTCAAACAACTCCATGGTCATCTATATCTGCACCGACTGTACTTCTGCTACAAGTAATCTGTTAAGCAGCACATCCCCAGCTGGGGACTGTAATTAGGGTGCAAACTGCCATACAATCCCCTTGCCAGATTGATGAAGGAGACCTCTTACAAGGTGATCCAGAAGGCAGTGTTGAGACCATTAATCATTTATCCGTCGAGGAGAATACAAAAAGCTCTGCTACCAAGAGCATTACGCTGCAAAAGTATCTTGACAAAAAAAAAAAAAAAAAACCAGCTAAAATACCAGTGAAGTTTTAATTACACCCTATTCCTTTTTAAAGTTTCAGATAAGTTCACATTAAAAAAAAAAAAAAGAAAGAAAGAAAAGAGAGGTTCAGATTTCAGACGGAATTTGACACTCATCCTTGGCTACTCCTTTTAAAAGCTTGATAACGATCAGCTCAGAGGTTTTTTAGCTCTGCCAGCAGCATCCCTAGATAGCAAACAAATGCAACAGTAGTCTACAGAGCAAGCTTAAATACACTGCTAGGCTGCCAGTATTTCAACCTGCAGCTATTTGTTTTCAGGGGGGTTTGAATCCAAATGCAAATATTTTATATAATGTATAATCGCAGATATTGTTAGCATGAAAATTCACTCCACAGTGGGAACATCAAACCTTGAACACCTGCCTAATGGGATCTTCACTGTCCATCCTGAGCATATAAGTCTTGACTCTGCCAAACATGAGATGCCTTTTTTTTTTTTTTTTTTTTTTGCAATATTCCTACTACAATGAAATACCTCAAGTATATCAAGCTGAGGTCATATTTAAGTGTTTCCCTTCCTTATTCTTATTCAATCCAATAAGCCAGTTCGCACCATCCTTGTAGGACTCATGGAACTACCAAGAGATAAAAATGCAAAAATCCAGATCACTTAGGTAGTCTAAGGGTACTCTGCTAGAGTTTGAAGTATTTTTCTTCGGAAACAAGTTTTTAACCTCCTTTTGTATGCAACCTCATGTTGTACTTACCACAGAACATCCAAGATTATCATCACCTGAAGTTTCTTAGCTATATTCATCACCTTCACATACATTTCACCTAAGCCTGGCCTCGGGTTGCGCAGGGAAGGGGGGAGAAGTTGAGTTTCCCTTTCCTTCCTTCCCTTGCATTATCTGGAATTTAATAGAACTGCCTCAGAGACTTCAGGTGTTTCGAAAGCAAACAAAATCTATCCTATACAACTATCTACCAGACGAACAGAGAACACATTTTCCTGTAGAATATGCAACAGGGAGGAAACTTAATCCAAATACATCATTACACAGTCCAACAGGATTTGCTTAAAAACTCCACAAGCCACCCAACGAAGACAAACTCCTGGTAACAGCCTAAAAAGCAGTCAGCAGGCAAGTACATGTTTCCTTACCGGATAAAAAGGACAAATCTAAATCATTTTTCCACAGATCATCAACAAGAACATCTGAAATCAAGAAGGGAGGGGGAGAGGGGAGTGAACTGCCACCTGCGGTTATGAAGTTAAACCTATTTAAATAATTTTTTTTAACATTCTTACTTGCAAATTATGATACTTGCCTCACAACTCTCATTATCGCCTAAAGACAAGGGAGTTTTTCTAGAGGACACAGTAAGGGAGACAAAAAGCATTTCAGGAGCAAGGGAAGCCAAACAACACTTTTAGCAATGCCTTTACAATGAGGATTCTTTTGCAAGCATCACTGTAGACACAACAAAGCTCTTCCTTTGTTTCTGCAACACTGGGAAACTCCAGATTTCCAAAAACTTTCCCCTGCATGAATAAGCATGCAAAGCAATCTTCTGAATATGTTAGTGAGAGAAGGAAAGCAGAAATAGCTTCATTATCATGATAGAGAATCTTACAGGCAGCTGTGGAAATCCAAGTTTCTTTAAAAATTATTGCCATGATGAAAAACCATAATCCATTCCAACAGCAAGTTCTAGCACGTATCACTGATTCCCTCAATATTTACATTTTTCCAATATAGCCTGCACTAACGATAAGAGCTCAGCAAGACAGTAGGAGCATGCATAGGATAATTCACATATTCTAAGCCACCCTATCTTTCTAAAAGGAGTCTTTAACATTAAAACATCACCTAAGAGAATGGAGCACAACTCCAAGGAGCCAGGTTGGAAGAGACCTCCAAGATCATCCAGGCCAACCTATGACATTAGCCACCCAGCCCTATCCAATGTCACTAATTGCTCCATCCAGTCTTTTCTTGAACACCTCCAGGGATGGCAACTCCACCACCTCCCTGGGCAGTCCATTCCAATGCCAATCACTCTCTCTGGCACAAACTTCCTCCTAACATCCAGCCTATACCTCCCCTGGCACAACTTGAGACTGTGTCCCCTTGTTCTGTTGCTGGTTGCCTGGGAGAAGAGACCAACTCCCATCTGGCTACAACCTCACTTTAGGTAGTTGTAGACAGCAATGAGGTCACCCTAAGCCTCCTCTTCTCCAGGCTGCACACCCCCAGCTCCCTCAGTGTCTCCTCACAGGGCTCTGCTCCAGGCCCCTCACCAGCTTTTTTGCCCTTCTCTGGACACATTCCAGTACCTCAATATCTCTCTTGAACTGAGGGGAGCAGAACTGGACACAGGACTCAAGGTGTGGCCTGACCACAGGGGAAGAATAACCTCCCTTGTCCTTCTGGCCAAACTGTTCCTGATCCAGGCCAGGATGCCATTGGCTTTCCTGCCCACCTGGGCACACTGCTGGCTCACGTTCAGCACCCCCAAGTCCCTCTCTGCCTGGCTGCTCTCCGGCCACTCTGTCCCCAGCCTGTAGCACTGCCTGGGGTTGTTGTGGCCAAACTGTAGAACCCTGCACTTAGCCTTGTTAAATCTCATCCCATTGGCCTCTGCCCACCCATCCAGCCTGTCCAGGTCTCCCTGCAGGGCCCTCCTACCCTCCAACAGATTGACCTGCTCCTAACTTGGTGTCATCTGCAAATTTACTGATGATGGACTCAATTCCCTCATCCAGATCATCAATAAAGATACTGAACAGGATCAGGCCCAGCACTGATCCCTGGGGCACACCACTAGTGACTGGTCGCCAACTGCATGTGGCTCCATTCACCACCACACCCTAGGCCTGGCCCTCCAGCTAGCTCTTCACCCATTTCAGAGTGGATCTGTCCAAGCCACGAGCTGCCAGCTTTGCCAGGAGACAAGTTGTGACTGCAGTTGTGACTGCCAGTTTTCCACAACAATGAAAACTTGCAGTCACAAAGATGCAAACGTGAAGATGACAAAAGATGGCAAATCAAGTGTGGCATCCTTCACTGAAAGGCTGCAATAATGACCTAGCAGAGACTCAGCAAAAGTTATAAAAATTAGGAAAAGTTCCCTACACTGGATGGGCCCCAGGTAATCCAACATGCACTGCAACACATGGTCCTGCTGCTAGTATTTCTTGAGGCTCGATCCTGCACAACAGAATAAAAAGTATTAAACACAGAACCCGACTCAAAGTAATGCTGCAGAACTTCAGACGTGCAGTTAATACTGGGGTTACTAGCACACGACTAAAGTAATGCTGCAAAACTTCTGGCACTTAGTTAATATCCGAGTTACTATTATGCTGATCTTACTCTGCAGTAACAAGGAAAAACCCTGCCCCTCCTCCTTTTTGACTCTTGCTGTATCATCATTTAGTGGCATTAGCCTGCTCTCATCCTTAGGCAAGCCCTTAAAGACTCTGATCCTTTATATCCTTTAAAGAGAGCAATTAAAGCTGCTATTCAAAGTTTCTGACCTTTAGCTCTAGGTCCCAGTAGTGTTATTCGGATTTTTCTTTTCAACTTTAGCAGAAAATAGCAACTATTTGTGTCTTCCTAAAGGCAGACAGGCATTAATCCTAACCTCAAACTGAAGTCAATTCTGGAAATCTAATTTCCCAAGTTTTCACCTCCAGATGTACTCCTCTGCAGGACCAGATGCTTACCAAGTTCTGCCTGCCCCATCAAACCACTTCAGTTCAGATGACTGGGGAGCAGGAGATGGAGCCTGGGGGTGGCATCAGGTGGCACAGTGTGGCACAAAGCATGGCACTGCTTGGCATCACCACAGGGAGAGCAACAGATGGCACCGTGTGGCATGTAGCACAAGATGTAGCAGGACACATGGCATGGGGGCACATGAGAGTGCCACTGCGCTTGGCACGCCACCACGTGGCACGGGGACATGCTGCTGTGTGGCACAGTGCTCTGTAGCACCTGATGGCACCGCATGTAGCCATATTATGGCACTTGGCATGGCACCACATGGCACAGGGACATGCTGCTGTGTGGCACAGTGCTCTGTAGCACCTGATGGCACCGCATGTAGCCATATTATGGCACTTGGCATGGCACCACATGGCACAGGGACATGCTGCTGTGCAGCACAGTGCTTGGCACATCATGGCACAGTGCTCTGTAGCACCTGATGGCACAGCATGTACCCATATTATGGCACTTGGCATGGCACCGCATGGCACAGGGACATGCTGCTGTGCGGCACAGTGCTTGGCACAGCATGGCACAGTGCTCTGTAGCACCTGATGGCACAGCATGTACCCATATTATGGCACTTGGCATGGCACCGCATGGCACAGGGACATGCTGCTGTGCGGCACAGTGCTTGGCACAGCATGGCACAGTGCTCTGTAGCACCTGATGGCACAGTATGTGGCCACATTGTGGTACTTGGCATGGCACCATGTGGCACAGGGACATGCTGCTGTGCAGCACAGTGCTTGGCACAGCATGGCACGGTGCTCTATAGCACCTGATGGCACAGTATGTGGCCATACAGAGGCACTTGGCATGGTACCACATAGCACGGGGACACGTTACTGTGTGGCACAGTGCTTGGCACACCATGGCACTGTGCTCTGTGGCACCTGATGGCACAGTATGTGGCTACATTGTGGCACTTGGCATGGCACCGCATGGCAGAGGGACGTGCCGCTGTGTGGCACAGTGCTTGGCACAGCATGGCACGGTGCTCTGTAGCACCTGATGGCACAGTATGTGGCCATGTAGAGGCACTTGGCATGGCCCTGCATGACATGAGGCTGTGCCACCATGTGGCACAGTGCCTGGCATAGCATGGCTCTGCCATCCAGAGGTATTTTGTAAAATCACTTTGAAAATGCTTTCATAGCTCCAGAAAGTTTTGCATCCCATACTGAATTCCTCCTCAGCATCCTCTGCAGAAAAGTGAGTATTGTTATGATTATTTTAATGGAGCCACACTGCTACATTCTAATTTTTTTTTTAATTCCTGCTACCAGCACTCCCCACTCAGCCTTCCTGCCCTACTTTCTTCTCCTTAAAATTATTTACTCAGCTTCCCTGTTGCCTGTAACAGTCAGAAGGAGCACCCAAAAATCAAAACAACATACTCATTATTTGTTGTCTTCATCCAATTTGTATTTTTAAACTGCCAAATACAGAGGCTGATAACTAGAAAACCAACAAAGCATGTCATTTGCTGAACTGCCCCAGGAAGACATCCTGCATTTTCTTTTCCAAGTGTAATTAATGTCTGCTGCCTTTTACAAGGTGGCAAATACTTCACACACATCTTAAAAAGACTCAGATATATCCCATCCTTCTCCCAAACTCTCTAACTAAAACCAAAAAAAGAAACAACCACCCAGATCTGATAATTCTAGCCCATCAATACCCTTTTTTTCCATTAAACTTTTCCTGATATGAAAGTTGTTATATCTCATCTGGAAGACTGACAAGCCAATATTTCTCTAGACCCAGAAGAAAGAGCATTTCACAGCCAAGACTCTTCCAAATAGCCGGGGAAAAAGTTACACCTATTTAAACACAGAATGAACCAGGCTCAGCTAGCACTGTGCAAGGAAGAGGCAATCAACTTGACAGTAAATCTAATTAGTGTTATACTTCCTGCCAAAATTAGACATCATGTAAGCAGATATATCAAATGAATTTGACATGATATATTGCCACTGATGTGCCTAAATATATAAAAGGGGGAGGTGAGGGGAATATTTGTTTTAGGGAGGGTGGGGATAAGGGGGTTTATATTTTAAGGGAAAAGGCAAATCTTGACATGCTTCCATCATTTCTGTCTCCATCTTTGTTCATTAAGGTTTCTCCTCACCTTTCAAGTTCCCATTTCCTTCGTGGGTAGAGTGACACAAAACATCCTCTTTTGTTGCAGCTCACTAAAATCGAAGCTGCATCATGTCTTTTTCATGCCTTTTCTTCCTTCCTTATCATTCAGAGGCCTCAATCCATTTGCTTTCCTGACACCAGCTCACTTGTTTGCCTCTTCTCTTTCTTGTTTGCACTCACCAAAACTGTCCCATCATATCATATCTCTGTTCCAAATTGCCACCATCTCCTGGCTGTCAGTCACACATCCCTTTTCCCAGGTCCCAATGCCAAATTTTCCATCGTCTTTGCAAACTGCCTAGTAGGAGCAATTTTCTCTTATTTTAAACACATCCTACAGTTTTCCTTTCGATAAACCACACATTTATCTCACCGCTCTCTGTCAGCTTCTAAAGCTTCTCTATATTTGCTCATTCTTCCACCAGGTTGGTTTCAGTGCAACACACCGTCCCAGCCACGTTTTTCTTGATCATTTCAATATGCTGACCAAACATCTCAGATTCCTTTCACATGTCCCTTTGTTAGACAAAACAAGACAAAATACTGAAGTACTGCAGTGATCTCTGCAAAGAAATCCTGTCTCATGAAATGCCAGTCTTGAGGTCCAAAGATACAAAATAAATGAACCCAAGCCTCATCTAGAACGGAGAAGGGTTAACAAAATCCTCAGAAAGCAATTCATTTGAGAACCACTCTATCAAATGTATGTGTTCAATACCTAATTTAGATGAAGAGAGGCTCATTCCCAGCTCAAGACCAAATCAGAAGGAACAGGAAGACAATAACCATCAATGCTCTGAGTTGGACCTGGAGTTTAATGAGCTTCTCTGTCAAACAGAAAAGAATATTAGGGGGGGGATGGGGGTGGGGAACCCCACACCAAATAAACCAACACAAACAAACCACACACCCTACATACCCCTCTTCCCAACATAAGAAAAGAACTGAACAAGAGCTGAATACTTATTTTCTTCCTGCTTCTGCTAGAAAGCCACACTAAAGGTTTCATTTGGAGACAACCAAGTTGTATCCCTGAAAAATGATTGTTTTGGGGGAAAATGCTGTAATGAAATCTTGTAATCTTCAGACCAATTCAGCAAGTTCCCAGTCCAGTTTACTTCCTCTGAAACAGTGACCTTTCAGTAGCACTATGCTCTCCACAGACCAAACTGTGTCCTTCCTACCTGGAAGCTCCAGGTATTCCATTCTATGCTGCACCTGAACTTGCCACTGAAGTACTGGAGATGGAAAAAATCCAGGCCAAGCAGAGGCATTTATGATTTTTTTTTTTTAATAGAAAGTTTTAAAATTACCCCAAAAAATAAGTCTTTAAGTCGGTTTTTCTCTGCAGTTCTAGCTAA
Organism: Psilopogon haemacephalus; assembly: GCA_013396835.1. Taxonomy (NCBI): domain Eukaryota; kingdom Metazoa; phylum Chordata; class Aves; order Piciformes; family Megalaimidae; genus Psilopogon; species Psilopogon haemacephalus. The sequence continues at coordinate 175,431 of VWZI01003781.1, read as the reverse complement.
CACAGAGCATATTGCTGTTCATCTCCTGACAAATTACTCTCCAGGAGAATACAAATCACCCGTGCTGAGCTTCAGGAAGGCTCTGGAAGAGAGCTCTGCTTCAACCCACTAGAGACAAAACGCCAGTCACAAAACAGATTCCATCCCTGTGGAAAGCCTCCCTTGCTCACAAACACAAGTTTTAACCCCATTCATTAGTGGCTGAATTGCACTCACCTTTATTGTGCTACATCTTCAGGTTGCTCTTCATCCATCACCTTTTTCCTGTGGGTGTATTCTCTGTTTTATTAACTGCCATTTAATTCCATTCAATACATATTCCTACACAGGACAGAGTTGTTGGGTTTTGGGTATTTTTTTTTTCTGACTGTTTCATAATATTTCACAAGATGGAACACAGATAAATTTTTAAATGGCAAAACACACACACCAAAAAAAAAAAAACAAACCAACAACCAAGAAGAAATCCTGCTGTGTGTGGTTCTGTTGGGATGGCTTTGTAAAACAAAGTTTGCTGTGTCTGTCAAGCCTCCCACCACTTAAGTTTTCTTTCCTGAATGAATACCACACAACTGAGGCTGCCTAAACTGTGCATCATTGCTTGAGGCAGTTGCGATCACCAAATCTGCTGCTCTCGCCTCTGCTAAAGCTGCATATCGTGTTTACTACAGATACGTGAAATTAATTACAGGGCCTTAATCATCTGCAGCCTACAGTTTCCTGAGTATCTCAGAAGGCAAATGTTAATCCCCAGAAGTTATTACCCCCATAAAACAGTGTTCTCAGCCTCACTGCTCTGCTCTCTACTATCTGCTGACAGCAGTTCTGCCATGAAAAACCAACAGTTCAACAAGAATAGGTGCTCATCACCGAGTCACAGACTGGCAGGGATTTGAATGGACCTCTGAAGATCATCTGCTCCAACCTCTCTGCTTACCCAAATAAAAGCCTCTATCCAAAGTCTGAAGAGCACAGTCCTATCATAAGCCTATGACACAGTCCTGTCATAAACCTATGTTGTGGTTTAATGAGCGGACAGATTGCTCTGTTGCTCCACATGGAGAAAAAGAATAACACTCACATACAAATGATTGGAGAGCTGGAAAGTTCAGATGGACAAGTAATATATCTACTTATATATGCTCATATATCCTACATAGTGTTATGGCAAGTTGCAGCCTTCACAACCTCCTGTTCACAATACAGCAGACAGAAACCCACACTGCTGAAGAACCCCAACATGAATTACAAACTACTGTGAGAGATGGATCGGAGATGGTCACAATTATACCTAGCAACTGAAGAGATTGCTTTATTTGCTCTTTATTTTGGAAGGCTGCACCAGTTTGAAAGAGTCAAGTGACACGTAACATCTTCTTGTCCACTCTTGGCAATCTGAAGACAGACAAGGAGCCCCCTCTCACTCTGAGGAACTGGGACCAGAAGTTTGCCAGGTGAATTTAGACTCTCTTGACTCTTTCAAAAATACCTGCAATTCACCTCCAGAATATCCTTTTTCTGCAAGGGGAAAGCAACAGGGAGGTGACTATCTCCACTTTCTTATCGTTTTTAAGCAGTTTTTAAAGTTACTTCATTTCTAGAACGATCTCTTTTCCCTCTCTCCTCATTCACACCATCTTTTCAGCTCACATCACCTCAGCTGAAACACCTTTCATAGTTTACTGCACTGCAACCAGGTTGACACGCTCTGCCTTTATCAACAGGCAGCCTGCATCAGCAAGGGACACTGGAGCCGCCGCGCGTATCAGACAGCAGATTATCTTGCGTGTTATTCCATCTCTGCTAGCACCTGCCCAGCACACACATGGATACCATACATCACACAAACATCCTGGCTCTGCTCAGTAGTCCCACAGAGAATCAGCTCCCAGCCCCAGGCAAAGGGGACAGTGCTTTAACAGGCTAGTATAAGGAAGCAGAAGCCACAGGAAAGAATGAAGGCAGCTCAAGCAGGTAGAACTTACCTCATCACTAATACAGTTTTCTCTTCACTTTCTCAGTGGTTCTGGAATCTCCCTTTTCTGACCTATTTCATACACTTTCTCAAAACAGCCACCTACATGAGTGCAGGTGAAAAAAAGGCAAAACCAACCCTGATTTAAAGTAGCTATCTTATCTTCAGACACAAAATATGAGTTATTAGCCAAAAACTCAACAGAAAAGAGAGAAGCAATCAAAAAGCTTTTAAAAAAGAAAAGAAAGGGAAGAACAAAACAACAAAAAATATATTTTGTTTCAGTACTTTTTGGCTCTTGTGCTCAAAACATGACTATAGACAGCAATCACTTGTTTAGATGTAGAAATAATGTAGGATGGTTCATCACTGACTCAGAGGATGGACCTCTGCAGACCCACAGAGCAAGCAGAGAAATCTGCCTTCCCTGCAGAGTTCCTGGTTTTAAAAAGCCCACACAACTCATCCCCTGGCACAAGTACCTGTTTTGGTTTGGGTTATTTTTCTCCAAATAAGCAATACTTCATTTTGTTTGTGGTGCTTTATCTGTTTCCCTCATTGCAGTACCCACTTCACCATCCTGGATGCACAGCTTCCAGAAGGAGCACCACAGGGTTCAGCATCCATTAGTGCCACCCTGGCAATCACACCTTCATTTTGCAGCACAGCCTCCCATTTATTGTACATTATCTTAGGGCAAGCAACAGAGAAGGTAGCTTTACCAATACCTGAAATGCTATTTCAGTATTAAGTGAAGATGCTCAAAGCTCAGGTAAAGAGCTGGAGCAATACATGGACAAAACCTCATGTCAGGGAAGGACCCAGAACGCACTGAGCAACCCATTATGACAACACAGAGATTTTTGGAGAGGAAGTCTGATTCTGTTGTATCACAAAACTCAATTAGAACGAAGCAAGATAGCCCACCCAAAGCTTCTTAACTTCTCTGGTTTGCAAGCAAACTGCACAAGCTCTCACTTACAGTCCCAGCAGCACTCCCTTTCCTCAGCCACACTGATAGCACAGGAACCTGTGATCTGCAGCCACGACAAGACAAATTTCCATTTTCTGTTGTGCTACTAAACAAGGAAGCAGTTATTTTGTGGAAACAATGTTTTTGTCTCACCATACTGAAACAGAAATTCCAGAAATTCAAGGAAGTTCCTGCCAACTGACAACCTGGACACACTTTTTGAGCACTTTGAGGCAGTCCATCAGGACAGTTTCCCTCACCTACAAAATACCCTGAGAAGTTCCCAGAATCACCTTCAGATCAGGCAACTTGAGCAGACAGGTTTCCATTTTCCCCCATCCAGTCCATCAAAAGCATCGAGCCCTGGCACAGCACCCACCATTAAAGCACAGCCTGTACCTCTCACAGATCATGGAGAACTTACCTCCGTGAACAACAGCCTGGAGGCATTTCCATCACCTGTTTAATCTGCAATAGCATCCCTGTTGCTCATCTTTCATAACCCCTCTCTGCTAAGGTATGGAGATGCGAGCAGCATTGCAGGGTAAGAAAGCAGAACAGGCACAGCTACTCATGTCGTCAGTGCAGCACTGTCACTTCAGGGCTTCAAGGTGTTTTGCTGATTTTTTTTTTTTTCCTTACCCCACTCTTTGCTTACGACCTGCACAGCCAGATGAGCTTAGTTGCCTTGGACACCTGGATAGGACCATTCTCATCACAGCACATTTTCCACCACAACATACCCTGCCCACCTACCAACAGCAACAGAGAATAAAAAGCTCCCAAAGTGCAACCACCATTTGTTTTTTCCACGCCCCAAAACCACTCTTGCATCACCACCGTTGTGCTGTTATCCAGCAGCAAGCTTGGCACAGCATCTGACATGTTTCACCTGCTCCAGCTCATGCTCCTCATGTGCTTCTCCTCTACTACCAGCCACTAGGATATTTGCTGCTGTGCCCAAATACAAAAGGCGCAAGTGTCTAAAAACAGGTCTGAGATCTCTGTTCATCTGTCTAGGGGCAAGATGTAAGCATCTGAATACTGGTTAAGGGAGAAAAAGAAAAATCAAAGTGGAAGCAGACCCATGGGAATCCCCATTTCTTACTTGCAAACCCCAGAACTTTTAGCTGCCACCAAAGGCAGCTAAAAGCAGCAGCCCGAGTGCCTCCCACCAGATCAGAGTCTCAGCAAACACAAACCAGTGCGATCCTTATCAGTGAGGCTTTCTAGTGAAGAGATGTCCCTAGAAAGCGGTGCCTGCAAATACAGTTTTCCTGAATATCATTACTGATCCAGAAGTAATGAAATAGCAGATAATATGGCCCCAGGGTGCAAATCAACCACCTACCCTAATGCATACAGATGGAGCTCAACAGCTCTTCTGGTCTTCTATTACCAGAGTGAAACGGAATCTCTGAACCACCACCACAATGAAGCAGAAGAGAACCTTACCAATGAGTGCTCTTTATTTCTGATTGTTCCGAAAATGCTTTTAAATGCTGTAATCTGGGGGGGGGGAATCTGTTTTCATGTATGAAAATCAGACACAGCTTCCCCTCACAGAACCAAGATACAAAACCCAAAAGTGCAACCTTCTGATCTTGCAGAAAAGGCACTCTTTAGAACAGTGTCTAAAAGCTTTCTGTAATTATCAAGAACACAACTTCATCCAGTCCCACCAAAGAAAGTAGTGAAGCTGTCATGACTTACAGCAGGATCATACTCCTTTCATTGATGCTCCTATCAGTTAAAGCAGGAGCCTCCACAATGCTCTACAACCAACTGGGCAGGTGCTTAGGCACAAGCAGACACAGAATTTATCCGTTTCCATCCTTAGGAAAATTTATCACTTAACACCAGGAGCTTCCTCCTGCACAGATGGGATGTTCTGCATTCTGAACTGGTCACATCCCCACGAATCAGCCAAGCCAACACGCAGCACCACACACATATTGCACCCTGGACATATCCATGCCCATCTTCTTTCATAAGCTGTACTGCACTCAAGCACCTCACATCAACCCCAACTCTTTCACCTTTGACATGACATTACTTAATCTCCACTGAAAGCTCTTCAGAACCTGAAGTCTTCACCACTTTTAAAATGTTTCCTTAAAGTTTGACGATTTTACGATGCAAGCTCAACACCTGCGTGTCACAGGGCACAAGGAACAGCACCTCTCTCAGTCACCGCTGTCTCCTGTGACATACTTTCAGTGACACCCTGTCCCGGTGGGTACATTTATCCCACTCACCACGTTATCCCACCCATACAACACAGACATCCCCTGCACGGCTTCTATCCAAAATTACCTTCTCAGGAAATCAATTCTTTACACTGATATTTTGTTTTCATTAGCTGAATTAAACAATATGTTTGAATTATACGAAAGAGCTGGAGGCAGCGGTCAGCAAGTGCTATTACGACCCTCATCTATTCTTTTAAAAGCCTTCTCAAGAAACACTCAGGCAGGCACATGAGTGGGAGGGAAGGAGGGAGGAGGAGAGAAGAACATGTCTACAGCTAGTCCTCATTCATATCGCCACATAAATAAAGTCCAAACTCTGCTCGGTGTGACCTTGGATGAATAACACCACACGCAATAAATAACAGGACAAGCATGACAAATTAAGAATGAACGTTCAAAGTAAAGAATGGTTATAAGGAACAAGCGTATCAGAGTGCCTTACTTAAAAATGTAGAATCACCGACAGAGGAGTCGATGGAGTTAGAGAGACACCTCAAACACATCTCAGTACCGTAACTGAGGGTGGGTGGGTGACAAAGTGTGATTTGATAACCCACCCTGAGCGACGGAAAGCGGAGCCCCAGAGGAGCCGGCTCGGGCAGCAGAGCCCGTGCTACTTTTAAACGCTCCCCGGCAGAGCGGAGTTCAGCGCAGTTCCCTCACCGAGCCCAGCAGGCGATGCCGGCGCAGCTGCGGCTCCCCAAGTCCATGATATCCACGAGAACTTCATCTGTGTCACGGCGGCGGCAGCGGTGGTGCTCACAAACCTTACCCCCGCGCCTCCCGCAGAGCACCCGCCTTCCCCACCACTAAACCTCGGAGAAGCCGGGGCCGGCGGGTGCGGACTCCCCAGTCCCGGAGCCAGCCCCGGAATCCCAGCCGGAGCGGTCCTAGAAAACACAGCAACTTCTCTCGCGCGGATCCACCCGCCCCACCCCCGCACGCCCCGAACCCCCCCGCTCCCTCGGCACCGGGGCGGCCGCACCTCCTCGCAGCCCGGGGCGCGACATGGAGCCCGGCGCGGTCCGCTGCAGCGGGGAGGTCTGCGGTGCCGGCGCCGCGGGCGAGCCCGGGCGGGCGAGGNCGCTGCGGCGGGGAACCGCAGGACGCCCTCTGCCGGGCGCCGGCGGGGTTGGGCGGCGGAGTAGGGGCGAGAAGCTGGAACGGCTATGTGAGGGGGCAAAAGGCAAGACGGCAGTGTGAAGAAGGACTGGACGGGACAGGACGGCGGCGTGAGGGGGAACGGGTTGGAAAGGGATGGGGCAGAACAGCGGTGTGAGGCTGGGAGAGGACGGAATGGGTCAGGACAGCGATATGGTGCGGAGACAGGATGGAACGGGACGGGACGGGGCGGCGTTGTGAAGGGGAGGGAGCGTGGAATAGAACTGGACAGCACGGCGGTGTGAGGGGCGAAAGGATGGAGAGGGATAGGACGGCTGTACAAGGAAGACGGAGCGGTTTCAGCGGGCGATCCGGTCGGTGTGGTGGTTGCCAGTCGGAGAGCGGGAGTGAACTCAGCTGGGTTTCCCCGGCCCCGACAGTCTCCAGTCGCCATCCAGCCGCTGCTCCTGGGCCGCTCTGCCTAGCCCTAATGCCGTGTCCGGCTGCCAACTTCATGGAGGTCTAAAACCCATGGAAAGTTATTTCTTACACTTTTAAATAAAGAGATCGAGATTCCCACGTATCTTATTAAAACACAGTCGCTCTCCGAAATGAGTCAATACGAGGATTTAATTGTGTATTTAGCCCGCACCAAATTCCCAATTGCATTTTTCTCCACTCTCCTAATCCTGTTCAATGTGTAGAGTGGAGGACACTTTCGGTGCTTCCCTAACAGCCCCAGATAATCACTAATACACTCTCGACAAGCTTAGCCCGAGGAGCATTAGCCCCATTGACTTTCAAAGTCATCTAAGTCATATTTTCAGGAATTTAATTAGTGCAAGGGATCACCAAACTGGCTGAAGCCCTCGATTAGGGAGGGAACATGTATTGATTGCAGGAAGAAGAGGCACGGTGGATACTGAATCCATCACTTTTTAAATACACAGAGTGAATGATCTCAGTTTAGTTTACCTGCTCCGGTTAGAAATTCAACTAGGCAGCATTCAACTCAGCCAACACTTTTTATATGCCTCGTCAGTATGTTTAGGCATTTCTCAAGGGAAAA